>CAMOHE010053951.1:0-17536 GCA_946598075.1 Artocarpus hirsutus
GCAAAATAAAAAAGAAGAATCTAGAACTTTTGGAGAAAAGAGAACAAAATAAAGTCCAACTGGTGTTTTTGTACATGTAAATCAGAGAAACCAGTACAAATTTGTATTACTCAAAAGAGAAGTGCAAAATACAAACATGAAATGATGAACTCATTTTTAGACAGAACAACCACTTTGACAAGCAAAAGAATTGAACTGATCTACAGCCTTTCTTCATGCATAATTAAGCTGATCATATCTGCATAATTGTGATGTACCAAGTACCTAAAAAGTAAGAATATTTCTTCAGCCCAACATAAAAAATTCCACCTATAAGGGGACAACATCATAAATAAAGTGGTGAACCACTGGAAGCAATATTTCGCACCAAGATCTTATCTTCCACCTCGTAATGGAAAAAGGGGCCTGCTTCTTATTGCATCAGAAGCCATCATTTCTTTGATCTCTCAAGCTTTTTACAATTTATGCTTTCCTAGCCTTTTCTTTCCCTCAATAATCTCCTAGCCAATTCGGTTTTCACACAAAGAACATGATCTAATGATATTCATTTTGCAAATACCCTCACCAATATTTGTGCGGGATGGGTTCGCCAAGCAAGTGCCAACATAGTCGGGATGTGTTTGAGCTTCCGATGTTAGATGTCTCCTCTCTTTCATTTAACAAATAATAATAATAATAAAAAATAACATGCAACAAGAAGTTGCCTCAAATTTATGGATGCTAGACATTTATATCACTGCATATACACAACTTGCCAATTATCATCAGTAAGTTAGAATTCCATTCTCTTTCCAAAAACAAATATCAGTCATACGAAGAAGAATCAAACTTCCTAAAAAAGAAACCAAAAATAATGAAAAGGGTCAAAAATGAATATTCAAGCCGAGCTGAAAATTCTAACAAAGACAAGAAAATGCAACAAATGAAAATCTTCAAATAAAGCTCAATGCTTAAAAAGGAGCTCAGAAGAATACTACAATAAAATAAGCCAAACTGCAAGGACCAAAAATTCCTAACATCAAAATATGCTTTCCAAAAACTCTATACCCCAATCGAAAAAAATGGCAGGGTACAGATTGAAATTCCAGCTTGTAAATCATCTTTAAGTGTTTCTAACTCTACTTCAACATTTTTTTTTTCCCTTCATAACAAGAAGATTTAAGAATAATAAAAACAGAATAATTAAAGATCAGTTATTTAGTTAAGGATAAAAAATTAAAAAAGAGCAGCTTACGGGGTCAAGAGCATTGGGTTCGGGGCCATAGTCTGCGGTTAAGAGAAAGTAAGAGGCGGTGATTGTAGCCACCACTGTCGTCCTCCTAACAAGCTTGTCTGTTCGTGGGTTCATCATGCTTTTTTCTTTTTTTCCCCCCTGTTGAGACTCTTTTTGAACCTTTTGTGAGGAAGAAAAAAAAGAGGAAAAACTCGGCTAGGGAAGAAGGTTTTAGTTTTAGGAGGACCGGGAAAAGTTGGAGAGGTGAAATTTGATGTCGTTGCTTTTGAAAAACGACATTTGAATGCTGTCCAATGGTAAACGACAAGTAGTTTAAAAATAATGTTTTCTCCTCTGTCTACATAATGACCTGTGAATTTTCTTTTTGGTTGTTCAAGTGGTAAACCGTATGTTGCTTATACACTTAAAATTTCTCATCATTTTTTTTTTTTTGTGAAAACGGCGTATGTTTCTTTCTTCTTCTTCTTTTTTTTTTTTGGAAAGTGTTATGCTTCTCATTTTTTGTGTCTGCTGTTAGCAATAAAATTCAATTCTAACATGCCAAATAACTATATGCATATCAAAATTATACAAACGGAAGCGTGTAAAGATTGTATCTCTGGCCATTGCTACCACTGTGTAGTTTAGTCACTATTGACGAACGATGCACCACCAGTTTTAGTTACTTCTACCACTCTAACACTCAAAATGATGGTGTATCTGTTGGATATGAGAGAGAGGTGATATGGACCAAGCCTTTTGTTCAAAAAACCAAACGTGAACAACTTTTGCACGTTCCTGTACTGAAAATATTTCCTCCCATCAAGGATATATAAATAGCAACAAAAAAAATCAGTTATCAAAATTGGTTTAATGGGAAAATGAATAGAGACCATTTATGAAATCCGTTACACAAATAAATTGGTTTCAATTTTGAAACCATTGCAATTAAATAATAACGGTTACATTCTTCCACTTGGTCTCCATATTTAACCTTATATTCATTAATCCCAAACTTTTAAGGAAACAAATACATGAATCATGATGATAGTTCCTCTAATTGTGAGTATTATCTTTCATGTATTACTATGTATCGTTTTCCAAACTTTATTCCTTATATGGTAACTTAACTTTATGAATAAACCCAATGTTTATTCTTGGTCCTACTAAATGTGAATTTCCTCCAATAACTTTATGTGCAAATCAAATATGAGAAAACATCACAACTGAATAAGAGTTTCATTAAAACTGTAAATAATATGTACAAACAAATTTACATTATGGAACCAGGTCCTATCTGAACTACATGATCCTTAAATGACTTCGGTGGCATTCCTTTTGTCAAAGGATCTGCGATCATCAATTCAGTGCTTATATGCTCAATGGCCACTTTATTTTCCTTAATACGTTCCCTGTCGATGTGTTTACTTCGACTGTCACTCTTATTATTCTAAGCCATAAAGACAGCAACTGAATTGTCACAATATATTCTTAATGGCCTAGACATAGAATCTACAATTCTAAGGCCTGACATGAAACTCTTCAACCATACACCATGTGAAGTAGCCTCAAAACAAGAAACGAACTCTGCCTCCATTGTGGAAGTAGCAACCAACGTTTGTTTTCCACTTCTCCAAGATATAGCTCCTCTAGCTAGCATGAAAATAAACCAGAAGTTGATTTTCTTGAATCAACACAGCTAGCAAAATCTGATCGGAGTAGCCAATCACCTTTAGATTGTCAGTTCGCCTATACATAAGCATGTAATCCTTTGTGCCTTGAAGGTACCTCATCACCTTCTTTGTAGCCCTCTAGTGGTCAATGCCTGGGTTACTCTGATATCTGCCCAACATTCCTACAGCAAATGCAATGTCAGGTCTTGTGCAAACCTGAGCATACATAAGGCTTCAAACAGCTGAAGCATAAGGAATGTTGCTCGTTTGATTTTTCTCGAAATCATTCCTTGGGCATTGGTTCAGATTGAACTTATCACCTTTCACAATGGGTGCTACACTTGATGATCAATCTTTCATCCAAAATCTGTCTAAGACTTTATTAATATAGGTTTCCTATGATAGTCCCAAAATCCATCGAGATCTATCCCTATGGATCTTAATGCCAATGACATAAGATGCCTCACCCATATCCTTCATATCGAAGTTCTTAGAAAGGAATTGTTTCACCTCATATAGAAACCCCTTATCATTGGTAGCAAGAAGGATATCATCCACATACAAAATAAAGAAACAAATCTTGCTTCCACTGACCTTCTGGTATATGCATTAATCCATGATGTTCTCTTCGAAACCAAATGAAGTGATGACACCGTGGAATTTCAAATACCATTGATTGGAGGCCTGTTTCAAACCATATATGGATTTTTTGAGTTTGCATAACAATTGTTCACCATCACTAGAGGAGAATCCTTCAGGTTGTTTCATGTAAACCTCTTCCTCTAGATCACCATTGAGGAATGCCGTTTTCACATCCATCTGATGTAACTCAAAATCAAAATGAGCCACTAATGCCATAATCACACGAAGGGAGTCCTTTTTGGATACAGGAGAAAAAGTCTCTGTGTAATCTATACCCTCCCTTTGAGTGAATCCTTTAGCAACGAGTCTTGCCTTATATCTTTCAATGTTGGCTAATGAGTCCTTCTTTGTCTTAAAGACCCATTTGCATCCAATGGCTTTTACACCATTAGGCAACTTGACAAGATCCCAGACCCCATTAGATGACATAGAGTTCATCTCTTCTTTCATGGCATCATACCACAAGTTAGATTCCTTACAACTCATGGCTTGTGAAAACGTTTCTAGATTATTTTCGGCTCCAGTGTTGTATTTAGACTCTTGTAGATACACAATATAGTCATTAGGAATGGCTGATCGCCTTACTCTAGTAGATCTCCTTAATGCTGATTCAACATTGTCTTGAGGAGCATGTTGATCAACTGGCTATTCAATAAGTTCTTGTAACTATTGTTCAGCTAGATCTATTGCTTCTTGATCAGCAGTCTGTGGAACTTGAATGACTGGCTGTTGTTCAACACACATTTGAACTATAGGCATGTTGTGTATAACAATCACTCTATCACTTGAAGTGGAAGGCTGAGCATCTGTATGATCTTTCTCTGGAACAGTGTTCCAAGATCGATCGCTCCCACTAATCAAGTCATTCTCAAGAAATTTTGCATTCCTTGATTCCACAAACCTAGTAGTATATGATGGACAATAAAATCTATATCCCTTAGATCGTTCAGCATAACCAACGAAATACTCACTTATGGTCCTTGGGTCTAGCTTATTTTCTTGTGGATTATAGACTCTCAGTTCAGACGGGCATCTCCAAACGCGTACATGTCGCAAACTTGGTTTCCAACCTTTCCATAACTCGAATGGTGTCTTTGAGATAGCCTTGGTTAGAACTCGGTTTAATATGCACACAGCCGTCTTGAGAGCTTCAGTCCACAAGGACTTAGGAAGCTTGGAGTTGCTAAGCATACTCCGCACCATATCCAACAATGTTTGGTTTTTTCTTTCTGCCACACCATTCTAGTCTGGTGAACTAGGCATAGTGTACTGGGCAACTATCCCATGTTCTTAAAGAAACTTCACAAATGGACCAGGTGCTTGTCCATCTTCGGTGTATCTACCATAGTATTCACCACCTCTATCAGATCTCACTATCTTTATTTGCTTACCACATTGTTTCTCTACTTCTGCCTTAAGCACCTTAAAGGCAACTATAGCTTCATTTTTGTTATGAAGCAAGTAGAGATACATATATCGTGAGTAATCATCAATAAAAGTAATGAAATACTTTTGACCATATCCGTCTATGTCTGGACTACAAATATCTGTATGTATGATCTCTAATATGTCTGAACTCCTCTTGGCACCTTTCTTTGACATATTGATTTGCTTTCCTTTTATGCAGTCCACACAAGTGTCAAAGTCAGTAAAATCTAGAGTACTAATACCCCATCATTTACTAATCTCTTTATTCTCTCAATAGAGATATGACCTAACCTACAGTGCCACAACATAGAAGATTCTTCGTTCATAACACATCTCTTAATGCCAGCATTATCATGAACATGCATAGAAGTATAAGAAGTTTCATTTTGTAAATTAATTTTGAAAAGACCATTTGACAACGTACCATTTCCAATAAGTTCAGATCTATAAAACAAACTAAATATAGTGTCTGAAAAATTAAAGGAAAAAACTAACGGTACAAGCCTTGAAACTGAAATTAAATTCCTAGAAAAACTAGGAATATAAAATGTCTTTTCCAATTCTAAAACAAAACCACTACTCAAAACTAAACTGCATGTTCCGACTGCTTCCACATGTGAGCGCATCTTGTTGCCTGAATAGATGCACAGCTCACTTCCCATTGGCTTCCTTAGGTTTTACAACCCCTGCAAGGAATTAGTGACATGGATTGTAGAACCAAAATCAATCCACCATGTGTTATGCTCAACATCAACCATATTAGATTCATAACAAACGAGTGAGAATTGAGTACCTTTTTTATCAAGCCATTTATGATATTTAGGACAATCCTTCTTTATGTGCCCCTTCTTTTTGCAAAAGAAGCACCTGGATTCCTTCTTGATATCAGCTTGTGTAGGCAGTTTTCCTTTTCCCTTATTCTTGGCTTGCTCTTTATTCTTCCTTTGAGTTGCCAGATGCACACTTTCTCCCACTTCTATAAGAAGCCTTCCTTATTCCTGAACACACATGGTCATCAATTCATTGATGGACCACTTATCCTTATGTGTGTTGTAGGATATTTTGAAAGGTCCATATTGATGTGGGAGAGTGTTAAGGATGTAGTGCACAAGGAAGGTTTTAGACATCTTAACCTCAAGAGTCTTCAACTAAGCCGCTATATCCCTCATTTGCATGATGTGCTCTCGCACACCATGAATTCCAGTGAGCCTCATGGATGAAAACTTCATTATTAAGGTGCTTGCCAAAGCTTTGTCTGATGTAGCAAACTGCTCATCAATTGCCTTCATCAAAGCTTGCACATTGTCATATTGCTCCAATGAACCACATATACCAACCGAGATCTTGGTCCTTATGAACATTACGCAGAGGCGATTAGATCGCTCCCATTTTTCATAACGATCAACATCATCTGGTTGGCTGGTCTTCGTAATGGTAGGTGGTTCATCCTTACGGATAGCAAAGTCAATGTCCATTATGCCTAAATGAAGGAGAATTCTCTCCTTCCACACCTTATAGTTATCACCCTTAAGTTCAGGAATGTCACATTGAAAATCAGAGTAATTCAAAGTTTGCAAAGCTGCATAATAAAACATACATGCTTATGTTACTAAATTGAGGCTACAATACTTTATGACATGTTTACCAATGTAAATCATGCATTAAAATATGAATCAAATGAAATAAAAATTGCTTGTGGGCTAAATTTTAATTCAAACAGACTCATATATCTGTACAATGACACTATCAAATTATATTCCTTTTTCTTATTTCCTGTGGGTAAATTAAGAAAGATAATTTGATACATCATCCCAACTAATCATATTAAATATAATAAAAATTCCTGTGGGATAAAATTTATTATATTACATATGATTAATCACAATTTAATGTCCTTTTACCATATGTGATTTAAACACTTAATATATAATTTTGTATAATCAAAGATGCTGTGGCTACTCTTTAATTATTCAAAATTATGTATATCACTAGACATTTATTCTAAAATTTTGCTCATAAATAAATTGCATTTGCCTAAAGCAATAAATAAATATGAACAAAGAACCCATAATTTATGTACCAATTTTCATTATTTATAGATTAAAATTATACATTCAAAAACATAATTTAGCACATTATTGCACAAAATTTAAATGTACTAAATTATTTAACTTAATATTGCATGCATAATTTTAAATCACAAATTATTCATAATGAACACTATATTTACATAAATTTACAAAATTATATCCACACAAATACTGTATAATATTCATAACAAAAACCAAAAATTATAAATATTCAAAATTATGAATTTTTCATAAATTAATTCCATAATATGAAAAATTTCATAAAATATCAAAATTGTGGATATTATGACAATCTCATAAAATTATAAAATCTAAAAATTTTATGAAATTTTCCATGAAAATATCAATTTATGAAATCGGGAAAATATCAATTTTTTTTTAATTTTTGGGTTTTTTTTTTAAATTTTAGCCCTTAAAAACGACATGTTGTTTTCGGCAATGAGCTCTAAAATGACGTGTTATTTCATTTACTGAAACTCAGTCCGTTGCCAGTCCAAACGACATGTCATTTTGGTCAATAAGGAATGAAACAACATGTCATTTTATTTGCTGGAAAAACGCCTTTATTACTAGAAACGACATGTCATTTTGGCTGACCCAAAGCTAAACGACATGTCGCTTTGAGTCATCTTTAACCTTGAACTGGGTCATTTTGACCCGGCTGACCGGAATTCTAACCTAGTTTCAGACCCGGTTCATTTTTCACCATCCGGACATCGTTTTTGATGTTTCAAATTGCAAAATTCTTAGAAATCCAATGCCTTAATGATTTCTAACCTTAGTTTCAATTAAGAAATGCTAAAATCAAAACAAAAAAAAAAAAAATTTCAACCGTGAGTTTTCAACAGTGTATTTTTTAGATATCTTTATGCAAGACAGAGGTCAAATTCGCTTGGATACCAAATGAAAGCAATAATTCAATGATTTTGACATGCCAAAAATCATATACATATCATAATTATATAACAAAAGCGTGTAAAACAATATGTATCACTGGCCATTGCACTGTGCAGATGAAGACACCAAAATTTTGTGAATGTAGTTTGAGTCTTCTAACACCCAGACACTCTAATTGATGGTGTATGAACTGGAAAAAGAGTGAGAGGTGATAGGGATCAAAACAATGTGAAATTTAAAAAAAACTTTCTGTATTTCACTTTTTTTCTCTCTACAATACATCTCCTCCCATCAAGGACATATATATACAGGTAAAAGAAAAATGAGTTACCAGAAGGATTAATTGGGGTTTAATGAAAAATAAATAAGAGACCATAATGTTGCAATGGTTCAAATTCTCACAATGAATTCCATTTACTCAGAACAATTGAAGAAAAAAAAATTCAGAAATCATACCTCAAATCTCCTTCGAAAGGTTTTGGAAACTCAGACTAACAAAGATTCTTGAACCTTGGAGTAATTTTTGGTTATTGGGGCTAGTTTCCTTTGAGTTTTATAGCATGAATTGTTGTTGGGTTTTATCAATCTTAGAAGGTTGATGGTGGGAAAGAGAGAGGGAGAGAGAAAAGTAAGAAAAAAAAGAGTGAGAGAGAGTATCTGATATGTGGAAGAGGTTTTTAGCGTGAATGAGATTTAAAGGAAGCAGCCATAGCAATTTTGCAATTAAATGTAAGTGGAAGGAATAAGAGTAAAACTTATATTTTAAGACCAAAAATTAGAACTTTAAAATGACGTTGAAGTTAAAAATATGCAACACAATTTAATGTGTCTGAAATTGATAATTTAATCAAATTTGGCACACTAAACTAATTAAATTAACATAATTAATTATACTTAAAATTAACAGGTGCTACAATAAACAATTTAGAACATATTTGAGAAAATAATTTTAGTGAGTAATAATAGAAAGTGAATTAGGAGATATATATGAGAAAATAATAGTAGAGATAGTTACAACGAAAAAAAGTTTTAGGATGGGCACATTATTTAAAAAAAACCTTGAAGACAGGCAATTTAGAGGAAAAGTATTTGTGAGAAAATAATAGTTGAGAGGACTGTGTAAAAAAAATTAAGAGAAAATATATTTGTTAGAAATTATTTTAATGAAAAAAAATTTTTGAGTAGGAACACATTTGAGAGAAAACATTAGAGTTTGTCCCTCACACCACTCATTTCAAAAATATTGTTATGACATGGGCAAATTAGAGAACAATTATTAGTGAGAAAATATTTGTTGAAAAGGTTATTAGAGAAAGAATAGGTCTAAATATTAACACATTTGAAACAAAATATTTTAGTTTGTAGAGCAATTAAAAAAATACTTATAAGGACCACTTTAGAGGGCCGTATTAAAAACATTTAGACATGCACACAATTTTAAAAATATTTTAATATGGTAAATAAAAATATTTTAATAGGCGTAAATAGAAAATGCATTTCAATAAGCACACATTTAAAAGTATAGCATTTAATAAGGAAAACAAAACAAAAGGAAGGACTAACAAAATGCACATCAAACCAATACAAACACAATGTGCACACTTGCATTTTAACACGAACACATCAGAAGAAAATTCTTAATTAATATACAAGCAGAACACAATATTAAAGGGAAAAAATGATTTAGACAAATTAAAGCATATGAGAATACTACTTAGGAGCCCAAATAAAAAGAAAAATAAAAAATATTCAAGTATAGGTATATTTGAGAAGCAATTATTTCAATGAGGATTTTAGGAAAAAAAGTATCTATGAAGGTGACATTTGAAAAAAAAAAGTGAAGGATTGTATTGATGGTGGAAAATGATTAACAATACTCCTCACAAATCACTCACGGTTCCGACAAGTAAGTATAATCAAAAGGTGCAAGAAAATACTGAGCATGCGTATTTTAGAGTGGTTCACTCTTAATGAGCTACGTCCTTTGTACTTCCTTTATGGAGAGTTCGTACAATGGTTTCTCAAGCAGATGGTAAGAAAAATGAAAAGATCAAATCAAGGAACTAGAACTTGAGGAAGAAAAATGAGGGTCCTCTAGCCTTTCTTCCTCTTCGTCTTTTTTATAACATTATGTTACCATTATTAAAATAATAAAGATTAAAATATTGCTAATGGAAGAGAATCTTTGTGTCCCATGCTATCCCATTCCTTCAGGTATGATGTCTTTACATGCGTAGGAATTATGTCAAGTCCTATGCTAGTGGTCTAAATTTTAGAGGCATTGCCTTGACTGTTAGTCTCATCCACACTTGTTTGTTGCTCTTGGAATAATGAGCATAATAATGGACGGAGGACACCATGTTCCTTTAAGCTTGACCTCATGCTAGAATGATAAGATCAACTGATTGTCTTGATGCTTGTTTCTTTTAAGATTAATCGGCCAAGTTAGGCTTTTATTTAATCTCGCTTCTAGGGTTTGAGCAGTCAAGATCTCACACAAAAAATACCCCTCAAGCGTGGAGTAACTTGGTGAGTTGCTTTACACTTTTAGCAATCAAGGATGTGGTGGGTCTCCCATTTCTCAAGAGTTAAGACGTGTCCCTTAAACATGCTTGTTGGAGAAGCTTTTGATCGGATTCATGATCCTTCTTCTAATGCTCTAACTCCTCAAGTAGCCAAACAGTCTCATCTACTGAGACAACTGTCATATCCCTACATAAGGCGTCACGTTCAATTTGAGCTGTTAGATCTTCAAAGGGTATTCCCACCTAAGATATGGGTCGTTAGATGGCGACTTTTGGTTGTCTTAAATCCTTGACCATCACATCAATAGTTCCCATGCTCAATGGCTTAGATTTCTCCTCTGCAAGAATATTTAAGGGTTTTAAACCTATTTCATTTCATTTCGATCTGAAGATCCTCGAAGCAATCTTCTTAAGTCCTCAAATCTTTCTCTTCTTCTCTAGTCATCTAGACTAAACTCTCTCTTGAGTCTGCTGTAAATTTTTGCCATTGATTGTCATCACTGATTATAGGCTTATAAGCTTCAAGCAGTCGAATGCCAAGCCTCTCTTAAATAATAAGTCTTAGAATCTCAACTTTCATTTTGAGTTCTCTATGTGTGCCCTTTTTTCTTGCTTTCATTTATTTGCATTTTTTGGGTTTGTTGCCTACAAAATAAGTTAGATTTTGGCAAAAATAGTAGGAATAAAAGAACATACTAGTTTTTGCTATTTTTGAGACGCATGTTGTGATTCTCTAGGATTTTGGGATGATAATTGATTTTGGGTTTTTTAAGTCAAGTCAACCATCGTATTCATAGTGGTTTAGGTCGATTGTTCTATTCATATTCAATTATGAGCCAAACTGATGTTCTTAGTTGCTAGGTCGATCTCTCAATATAGGGTAATCTTTTTGACATTTTTCTTCTTTTTACTAGATTATGTCTTCTCCTAGTCATAATCAAGAAGTCGACTCTTCATCCCAAGTTTGCCAGGACACCGTTGAGGCCGCCAAGACCTCCCAACTATGGGACAATATTATCCCTAAAAATGATATCTTCTTCAGGGATATAGATTATTTTGGCACTATCCTTTTGATAGATAATGTCGATTAGTGGGCAGTGTCCCCATTCCTATTTCTACTACAATCCTGGACACAAGATATCATCATCTGGTCATGATCAACCCAAAGTTCTATAGCTTGTCTTATTACAGAGCAACCACACCATGGGACGAGCCATTAACCACTTGTAGTGGGGAGATTATCTCAGTTGAGTCCAAGACCAACAAATCCCACAATAGAACACATGACGTCCATAGGGTGTTCATCAAGGGTAAGGTAGACAAAAGGTACTTTAAGTTTGTAATTCCCAACAAGCACCATCGTACCAATGCACTTTGGCTGGACAGATCACCATTTATAATTAATTTGGTATGACCAGTTAAACCTTCCCTCTTCACCCCTTTATTAGGAGGCTCTACTGCTAGTTTCAAATCTCATTGATGTAGCTATCTACCAATTTTTGGTACATTTTCTTAGGGGTGTGGATCTTGTAACACCTATATTTCAACTTTCTTCTTTGCTTAGACAAGTTTTTGTACTATTACTACATCAGCTAGTCTCCATCCAAGGGGGATCGGATAAGGTCCCCCTATCATACTGGATCTCCTTACTTCCATCCATGATTAGAAGAAGATGTTCTTCATACTGAAGAAGGACTTCAACACCCACCCCTTCGATGGTCAAGAGAGTTATAGCCTCAGGAAGTACGAGGTTGATACTACTTGGAGAATTGCCTATAAGCCTCCACACACTTTTGACGTCAACTTTTAAGTTTCTTTTTATTTTGTATTTTTCTTAACTCAGCCTTTTCTTGTAGAGCTCATCAATCACCCTGTTTTTTGTTGGTAGAGGCAAAATAGGATTAGGCAAATTGCCGCCCTTCCATAAGAAGAGAGCAAGATCGTGAACCTCTTTACGGAGGAGAATAAAAGGAAGTCGAGGTTAATAACAACTTTCCCTGAGCCCACCTGGGTCCACCCTGACTAACCCCTTTTTGGTAGGGGCTTAGAGGGTTGGTCTCTATGATCATTATGATTTCTCATTTAATGCATAGTCGAGTTGTGTTTACTTCATAATACTAACCATTACTATTGTCTATGTAGGGATATTGAACCTCAAACTCCCCTCCTAAATCAAGAAGTCTTAGGCCTCTATGGGGGCTCCTCCTTGGGGGGTACCACCCTATCCAAGAAGCCCAGTGACTCAAAGAAAGATTCCAGCTGCCGACCTTTTGATGCCCTCTAGCCTAAAACGGAATGGGTTAACAACAACACGTCGTCACCCAAGTGCCAAAAAGAGAAGGCGATGATTGAAGTCATGGACCTTCCTTCTCCTCTTCCTAAGAAGAATATTCCCCTTTTGCCTAGCAATAGTGTAAACAACAAGAATTTTATTATGGGCTACCCATCACAGCCAAAAAGTTTCCTCTCCTAAAGCAGCATAGGGAGCAGATCCATAGCTAGGTTAATATAAGTGTCTCTAAATTTTTTTTTTCTGATTGCTCCCACTCTTTATATCCCTACAAGATATTATTCTAACCCATAGTTCTTGTGTAGGCCCTAATGATGGCCCTCATCTCCTATGGGGAGATTGAGAAACTAATGAAGGACTCGATCAGACCAGCAAGGAGATTGAAGCAATAAAGGCTCTCCTTCGCGAGGAGAAACAGGTGGTTAAGGATGCAAAGAACATGGATACTAAGGTCCAGCTTCTTTTTCACAAGGAGTAGGAGGACTCCAAAAAGCTCTCCTAGACAAGCCTCGAGCTCTTTGCAAAGATTAAGAATGAAAAGGAAAGGCTACACTAGGCCAAGGAGAAACTAGAGGTGAAGAAGAAAAGGAACGAGGAGCTAGTGGGTTGATGTCTGATGTGGCCCTAGAGGTAGTCAAGAAATACTAGGAATTGAAGGAGTACTAGCTACCTAGATAGCAATTCTCCAATTGACTGGCAAGCAGATCGAGAAGCAAATCCACAGTGCCCGTCCTAACTAGGACTTGCCTTTTTTATACACTCCAAAGGCCTCTACATAGACCAATGAGTCGACCGCAGTAGAGAAAGGAGCCATAAGGGTAGGGAAATGAAGCCTTTGTAATTTTTTTTAAGACATCTCTTTTTTTTAATCAATATAATCCATATTTACCTTCATCTTTCTGTTGCTTACTTCATCATGTTTCTAATTGTATTGAATGTCAAGATTATGAGGTAACTTATAACATAAGCTCAACAACTTAACAACTTAGTAACTCATAAAATATACTAATGCACATTGTTCCTTTAGCTTACACAAAGATCCTCCTTAGAGTATAAGGCTTTGCCTTTTTAACTCAGTCAGGCATAGGGATTTTAGACATAGAGATAACCCTTAGAGCATAAGGCTTTGCCCTTTAAGGCTAGTGTAATTTTTAGTGAGGGCTTAGAACCTAGGGCTTTCCTTACTCAGTTGGGTTTTATCCTCGTTGTGGCTCTTAGTGTTAGACATTTATGCCCTAAAGAGTAAAAATGTAATATGTTTTTGGAGACATTTTAATTAATAAAGAGTTTATTTATTATTCATATACCAAATTGTTGTCCTTTTTACGTTTATATTTATTGAATGCATGATAAGCAAATAAAAGTCTAAGATTGTCGGTTTAAGCCTATAGAATTAGGCATATGATGGATAGATTATGCATAAGACATGATTTTAAAGGTGACGGTCTAAATTATAAGATTCACAATCAAGGGAATAAAGTTGGGCGCTTTATTCATGTAAAGATTATTATGTTGTCTATATCCTTAGCGGAAGATGGTTTGTCTTGGCCATCGGAGGTGGACTCATTGAATAGAAACATTGGTACATTGTCATAGGTGATGATAGATTAAGACATAAAGTGTAATTGAATTGGATTAATAATTTTGTTTCAGTAAATTAATTCACTTTAGACAATTATATGCGTTTATCTTAATCCTAAAATGAATAATAGGCCTGTTGTCTTGACTTATGTCTTTTGATATACCAAAAGGTGACATCTACATTTTATGTTAGTACGCATGCCGGTATGTTGGAGGCATGACTTTTGATAGCATAGACTTGTTATTTATAGATATGGAATCCATAGCTCCTCTTTAGGAGTCGTTGATATCTTCTTATATGCATTATCTTATAATTGAAAAATTGAAGCGCTCAACCATTTGGATACATAGGTGTAACTGAATGGTATACTATCTTTAGATGGTAAGTTTTTTGATGGTTAGATAATAGAACATAAGAGAAAATAATCAGGAAGGTAAGACAAAACTTGTCCTTAAGCTGATTATGGATAATCCTATAGGGATACAATACATTATGATATGTTATGGATACTTAGCTATTTGGGCTTCGTAATTCTATATAGTTCGTGAGTGCAGCTCTAAGCTTTTAGTGGAGAAGCGTTATAGTTGATAATTATGAAATGTATATCCAATATATTGGGTTTCATAATTATCAGGAGCTTAAACTATATAAGTCTATCAGGTCCCTTTTGCTAGCTCATAATAAATCTTGCAATGATACGACATGCTTTTCCAATAAATTGGTTACTTATGTCAAATTATCAGAATGGTTGAAATTCGATAGGATCAAATAATTCATGTGTGTTTATCAGTTGAATTAATTTTGTGAAAAATTAATTCAAGATAAACTTGTTGAATTATCAGATCAAATAATTCATGTCTGTTTATTAGTTGAATTAATTTTGAATAAATTAATTCAAGATAAACTTGTTGAATTATCAAAAATATTTATTTTCCAATAGATTATCTAGATATGACTATTTTAATTATATAACTTTTCTATTAAGTTATTTAAATTAAAACTAAGGTTTTATCCAAAGAATCTTGGGTGGAAAATAAAGATTCGTAGGGATCATTTATCGTTAGTTTGGTAAGCTGATCTTCTAGTTCAGCCTGCTGGTGGACTAAGTTCGGCAGATCGATCTGCTAGTTTGGCCTACCGATCGAAAGATTTTTGATCATATGTTTTTGGACACGTTTTTATCAGATATTGATCCTGATTCAAATTTTTAAGGCCTTATTTGATAAGGACTAACCCTTGGGCCCAGCGTCTATAAATAGGGAGTGAGACTCATAAGTTATTTAAATCAGTTGAGGAATTAAGAGTGAGCACTCTATACTATGAGTCTCTGCAACTCCCTAAGAGCTATTGTTCACAAATCACAAACGTTAACTCTGGGTTTCCTTAATTGATTGGAAGAAGAGTCACCTATAGAAGAGCTATACGAGTGCACCCACACACACACCGGTCGTGGATAAAGAATAGCAAAGAATGCTAGTTGATTGAGGTCCTTGTACAACGCCATTTTCTTCATCGATTGAGGAATCTCTTCGGCATACCAGGTTAGTAAGATCAAGTTAATTTATACATATAGTGTGTCAAACTTGTGTTTTAGAAAATACTTTTGTATAAAAATTTTAAAAATTTCGCTACGTACTGCTTTTCCAACACTTAGATGTAAAGAGAGTAAGTAATTAGAAACTAACTTTTGTGGAGTTTCTTTTACATATAGCAAAGTTGTATAGGTAGAATTTATATTACTACTAATAGGGTCATAAGTGCTTGGTGTTTCAAGGATGCCCGATGCATTGAAACACCATTGATTCTAGTATGTAGGTTCATAGCCTTATGATATCTTAAATTTTATAAGGCCCTTCCTAATTCGGACCTAGAGTCCTGGCATTCCTTGGCTTGGTATTTGGAGTTACCCTTTTCAAAACCAAGTCTCCAATGGCATATCTCTTTCCCTTGACCCTTTTATTGTAATATCTCACCGTCCTTTGTTGATAAGGGACGAGGTGTATTTGTGAGTCGTTCCTTTATTTTCTAGTTGGTCAAACTCTGCATCCATGAGTCTAGAGTTTCCTTCTTCATTGTACCCCATTACTTGACTAGTTGGGGTAGTTATCTCCACTGACAAGACTGTCTCAGTATCTTAAGTGAGGGAAAATAGAGTCTCGCTCGTAGAAGTTCTGCTCGTAGTCCTGTTGGCCTATAATACCGTAGGTAATTCCTCCTCCCATCGTCCCTTGAGGTTGTCGAGGTCTTTTTTCCATGTGTGCTTAATGATTTTGTTAACTGCCTCGACTTGCCCATTTGATTGTGGATAGACTACAGCCGAGAAATTCTTATGGATGTCGAGGTCATCATAGAATTTTCTTGTCTTGGCATTGTCAAATTATTTACCACTGTCAAAGACGAGTAAATGGCGGATTCCAGAGCAGCATACGATGTGAGACCAAATGAAATTTATGCAATTTGTCTCTGTGACCAAAGCAACATAGGGAGAAAATGATCAACAATACTCCTCATAAATCACTCACGATTTCTACAAGTAAGAATAATCAAAAAGTGCAAGAAAATACCAAACACGTGTATTTTAGAGTGGTTCACTCTTAAATTAGCTAAGTCCACTGTACTTCGTTTATGGAGACTTTGTACCAGTGTTTCTCAAAAGGATGGTAAGAAAAAAGAGAAGACTAAGTCAGGGAACTAGAACCAGAGTAAGAAAAAAGACGGTCCCTTGGCCCTTCTTCCTCTTCATATTTTATATAATATTATTTTCTATTATTAAAATAATAATGATTAAAATATTGCTAATGGGAAGAGAATCTTCGTATCCCATGCTAGCCATTCCTTTTGGGTGTGGTGTCTCTGCATGTGTAGGGAATGTGTCGAGTCTCGTGTTAGTGATCTGAATTTCAGATGTACTGCCTCGAGTATTGGTCTCGCCCACTCTTGTTTGATTCTCTTGGAATAATAGGCATAATAATGGGTGGAGGACATGATGATCCTTTAACCTCGACCTCATGCTAGAATGACGAGATCAACCGATTGTCTCGACACCTGATTCTTTTGAGATTAATAGGCCAAGTTAAGCTTTTCTTTGATCTCGCCTCTAGGCTTTGGGCCGCTGAGATCACACACTATAGATTGTACTAAAAAAAATTTTAAGTGGAGAGATATTTAAAAATATTTATGTTGATAGGGACAAATA
>CAMOHE010053952.1:0-19163 GCA_946598075.1 Artocarpus hirsutus
AGTATATCTTCTAAACATAGTTCCATCTAAGTCTATTCCAAAAACACCTTTAGAGTTATGGAATGGTCGCAAACCTAGTATGCGACATATCCGTATATGGGGGTGTCCAGCACATGTGCTGAAAGGAAAGACTGGGTAGCTAGAACCATATTCTGAAGCGTGCTTGTTTGTGGGATACCCAAAAGGAATGAGGGGAGGTTTGTTTTATAGTCCACAAGAAAAAAAAAGTATTTGTATCGACAAATGCTAGTTTTCTAGAGAATGATTATATGACAAACTATAAACCTCATAGCAAAGTTGTACTTGAAGAGTTACTTTCTGATCAGATCAAACCTCAACCGACAACCGTTGTCGAAGGACAAAATGAGGAGACCACATCTCCAGATCAAGATGTCATACCACCTCGACATAATAGGAGGGTTGTGAGACCACCTGCTCACTACAGGAAAATTGGAGAAGCACATGTTGCTATCTCTGATAATGGTGAGGATGATCCATTGACAATCGTGATGCAATGGAAGATTCTGAGAAGGAAAAATGGCTGGAAGCAATGCACCTTGAAATGGAGTCAATGTATTCCAATTCAGTCTGGGAACTTGTAGACCTACTTGAAGGGATAAAACCCATAGGGTGCAAATGGATTTACAAGAAGAAAGGAAGAGTGGATGGGAAAGTTGAGACTTCCAAAGCTAGGCTTGTGGCAAAGGGTTATACCCAAAAGGAGGGAGTTGACTATGAAGAAACTTTCTTGCCTGTAGCTATGCTTAAATCCATTCGGATTCTTTTATCCATTTCTACTTCTCTTGATTATGAGATATAGCAAATGGATATCAAGACTACCTTTTTGAATGGCTATCTTGAGGAAAGCATCTATATGGTGCAACCAGAAGGGTTTGTAGTAAAAGGTCAAGAGCAAAAAGTTTGTAATTTGTAGAGGTCCATCTATGGACTCAAGCAAGCTTCAAGAACTTGGAACTGGAGATTTGATGAAGCGATAAAATCTTATGGTTTCGATCAAAATATTGATGAACCTTGTGTATACAAGTACATCAAAGATAAGAAAGTGGTCTTCTTAGTTCTTTATGTAGATGATATCCTACTCATTGGGAATGATGTAGGCGTATTATCTAATGTAAAAAAATGGCTTGTCAACCAATTCCAAATGAAAGATTTAGGAGAGGCAAGTTATGTTCATGGAATCCAACTCATAAGAGATCGCAAGAACAAACTGTTAGCGCTGTCTCAAGCATCGTATATCGATAAGGTGCTTATCAGATTTTTGATGCAAAACTCCAAGAAAAGTAATTTACCGACACGTCATAAAGTTTATCTTTCAAAAGAGCAGTGTCCTAAGACACCTCAAGAGAAAGAAAACATGTGACGGGTACCTTATGCATCTGTAGTGGAAAGTCTAATGTATGCCATGTTGTGTACAAGACCTGAAATTTGCTATGTAGTGGGTATAGTCATCGGTATCAATCCAACCCAAGATTAGATCATTGGGTAGTGGTTAAACATATTCTTAAGTATCTTAGGAGAATGAGAACCTATATGCTAGTATATTCTAGTGAGAATTTGATTCCCATTGGATACACTGATTCTGATTTTCAATCAGACAGAGACGCACATAAATCTATGTCTGGATTAGTGTTTACTTTTGGTGGTGGAGCAATAGTTTGGAGAAGCATCAAACAATCTTGTATTGCTAATTCAACTATGGAAGTTGAATATGTGGCTACTTGTGAAGCAGCTAAAGAAGCTGTTTAGCTCCATAAGTTCTTAAATGATCTAGAAGTAGTTCCAGGCATGGATAAACCTCTCACACTATATTGTGATAATAGTGGTGCAGTGGCAAATTCAAGAGAACCAAGAAGCCACAAAAGAGGAAAGCATATAGAGAGAAAATATTATTTGATCAAAGAAATAGTACATCGAGGCGATGTAGAAGTTTTGAACATAGCGTCGAAAAACAACCTAGCCGACCCTTTCACCAAGACGTTGCCTACAAAGAGCTTCGAGGTACACTTGGAAGGCTTAGGTCTTAGAGATAGGTCTCACCTGCTTTAGGACAAGTGGGAGATTGTTGGGTTTGGTGCCGTAAAAGCTGTGACATTGTACATATTGTTAATAAATAAATAAAGTGACATTTATTATTATTTTGGTTGATTACATGTGTTATGAATACATTTATAAACATTGAGAAAATTTTATTATTATTTATGTGACTATAAATTTAGCAAATAAGTGTTATATGCTTAGGGATAAAATTTATAGATAATAATCTAAATAGTCTATAATAATTAATTAAAGTTTGGGATCTTTAATTAAACATTACAAGTACGGTCCAATCTCATTTAGAATGAAACAGTCATTATCCGGACTATTAATGTAGAGACATTTGATTGGAGGTGCTTTATATAATAAGATTATATAGGACTGGATCAGATAAATTATGAATCTCTAATAATCATCCGTTACAAATAGAGTATTTAAATTTATCACTATGATATCATATATTTGACAGTCTTAATCTTGAGTATTTATTATACTCCTATTTATGATATTATATTTTTTAACTTGCATGGTAAGATTTGTGTAAGTATAGATCATAACTTAACATCTTGGAAATATAATGCAATAAATGGCTGAAAATAATATTATACAGATATGGAATCCATTCCTTCTCTATGGAAGTTAGAAAAATAGTTCTCTTGAGTGATAATTCGAAGTTTAAACAGTAGAGCGCTCGTTCATAATAAGATTATGAATTAACTGTTCATTAGAGGATTATTGAAACTCAAGGATAAAGATATAATAAGAGAGGTAAAAAGAAATTGAACCTAGCTCTTATTATGAACTATTTATGGATGACTGACTTATATGTAATGATTATATCAATGGACTACTCGCTTATTTTCTTTGAGTGATTTTATTATAATCTCAAGAGTTCAGTTTTAGGTTTTAAGTGGAGTAAAACTGAAACTAATAAATTTGGCACATTAATTAAAGAGTTTAATTAATTGTCAAATTTATTGGAGCTTGAGTTATAGGTACATAGGTCCCCAATACCGCCTCCGTAACACTATATTGGATTTATGCATAGAATGAATTATACATATTTAGTTTGAAATTATTGAATTATGAATTAATTATTTCACACTTAAATTATTATTAATGTGATACAGAAAAATGTTCTCTATGACACATGATGTAATGTGATAAATGTTGTCACATTTAACTGAGCATTAGTTAATTAAATTAATTGATTATTTTTTTATTCTTAAATAAATGAGATTTAGTTTTTTAATATATATATATATATATTAGATTTTATTATTTATTAATATATATATATACATATTAAAATAAAGGAAAGTTGACATTTGAAAAGCTGACGTTTTTCTTTATATATATATACTTATACGAATCAGTTGTGATTTGGTTTTTTTAAAAAAAAATGGAAATCACGTTTAACGAAAACGTGAACTTCTTTATATATATATATATATATATTAAAAGTTAATCGATTTTTGTTAATTCGTTTTTTAATTCGTTTAAAAATAAAAAATAAAAAAAAAGGAAAGGAAAAATGTTAGAATCTTGCAAAGTATATCATTTTCCCATATATCTGATATAGTGGTTATAAGTGACTAAAGAGAGAGATAACAGTTATTTCAAGAGTTTTTTCATTCACGTAACTTTTGCAAAATATTCAGAGAGAAAAAAATGAGAGTTCTTCTCTGAAAAAAAGTCTGCTATCTCATATGTTGCGTACATAGTAGATTCAAAAAAGTGTAAAGACAATACATTCTTACAATTTGACGCCCACTCGTCTTTCCATTGGTGTGGAGGCCTGGATTGGAAGATCATAGTGTCAAAGAGGAAAACTAAGATACCCTGAAAGTCTTCAAAAGGTTAGTAAAATTCCTAAAGCTTTCTATTATTAATTAAAATTATATATATATTTCCGATGAACAAACTTTTTAGAAAATTTTTGTTTGTCAACGATCCGTTTCTTTCGCTGCTTTTCGTATTTTAATTCCAACAGTATGTATGTTAAAAAAGAAAAAAATGTTGATTTTGGTGGTAATGGTACTGGTATCTCCTCCACTTGATTGAGCGTGCTCTAAATCTTGTACCTCACACTCACACTCACGTGTTGTTCCGTCTTCTGCCGCTTTTGTTTTCTCATGGTCATGAACCATGATTTGGGGTTACTTGTGGTAAATTATCAAAAGCTCTTCAAAATGATGAATGAATAAGGCACGATTGTGTGAAATTTGCATTGATGCTAATGTGGGTGACATAGGACCAATAGAGGAGATTAAATTGAGATAGAGAAATAGAACATGGACAGATTAGAGAGAAAAAATAAAATTCTAGAGGCAGAAAGAGAACTCAAGAGGGGAGAAATCTGAAACCTCATTATTTCTGAATTCAATTCAAGCTAGTGCATTTAGGGACTTACATAGAAGTTAGAACTTCTCTTCATAGGGACAGATATCTGATTTAGCTTTCAACAGCGTAGAACACACTATGAGAGATGTTGAAGGGGCTGGTTGCTTCATTATATGCATGCTAATGGGGCATATATGTTTCTCATTGTGGTTCACCTACATATTTTTCGTGGTCTATATCATGCGAGTTATAGCAGTGCTAGATAATTTGTTCAGTGTCTCCGAGTTGTCATCTTCCTATTAATGATTGTGACAGCTTTTACAGGATACATACTACCTTGCGTCAAATGAGCTTTTGGGGAGCTACAGTAATTACAAGCTTAGCTAGTGCCTTACCTAGTAGGAGATACCATAGTGACTTGGCTTTGGGGTGGTTTCTCCGTGGACAATGCCACTTAAATCATTTTTTTAGTCTTCATCATTTACTCCCCTTTATTTTAGTAGCCGCCAGTCTTCTTCATCTGGTTGCATTGCGTCTATATGGATCAAAGAATCCATTGGGTGTGTACATTCAGAGATGGATAAACTTCTCTTCATAGGGAGAGATATAGTTGAATTTCTCCATGCCAATTGATTTAGTTGAAAAGAGGCATGTTACGTCAAATCATGTTTAGCTCTTAACATCATATCTTTCTTTATGAAATAGCACCCCTTAACTCTATGGGAAATTTTTGGATAAAATCTATAACTTCTTAAAATAAGATTGCACTGCCATTGTTAAGTGATACTTAGAATGACCTATAAAATACCTTGACAATAAGTACGTCCAAGAGATAACGCAGCGTATTCCTTAATATTGACTTGTGGAATAATATCTATGCTTTTACATGTATTTTTTTTCCTTCACATTTCATTGCATTTGAAGTTCTCTTCTCACAGTAAAAATTCACAGCTTCTTCTATCAATCCTTTTGAACTTGGGAACAATATGGTATTGCTTTCCCTCTCTAGATCCTCTGAGATTGTGAAGTTACATTTCAATTTTCAACCTGTTCTTGTAAAGGTGAAGTTGAAGTTTTCAATTTCTCCGTCAACAATGAAGGAATTTCAAATTACCACATCCCATCACACTTGGGGAATTCATCGGACTTCGCTTACATTTTTCTTTTTGGCCGTGTGCACTTTTAAATCTTTGATGATACGCAACTATCTTTTCACTTGAGTTTCATTCCATGAGTTTGCCTTCTATCTGTACCCTTATTTCATTGCTTGGATAGCCTGAACTGAAATAGAGGCCATAAGTGTTCTTTCACAGGGTGTTAGAAGAGAAGTAGGAATCCATGCGAGAACACTGAACAAAGTCTTGAAAGCAAAATCGCGAGCAAATTCCATTCCTGCAGAGGATAACATGGATGGTTTTAATTCTCAACCAGGGACACCCTCTTCCTTAAACTACTTGTCGGGTGAATTGGGTTCCGTTTCATAAAAAAAAAAAAAGCCCTTTTGGTATCCAAGTCAGAGAAGAAGACTCCGAGGCAAATTCCTTCTGGCATCAAGGGAGCTGAAGCCAAAGAAGGGTTTGAAAGAAGAAAATGTTCTCCATTTAAAGAATCGAGTGGCCACACCGAGGTTGAAGTCATAGCTTGGGCATTGTTGGGTTTGTTTGTAAGCTTGGCTGTGAATACCTTTCTTTGACATCAAATATTCTAAGATTCTTTCTATGCATGTGTATCGTTGAATACATAAGAATATTGATTCGATTCTTGTAGAATACGTATGCATTGGGGACGTTTAGAAAAAAGTGAGTGATAAGTACCAAGATCTAGAAAAGATAGATGGATTTTGTATTGGTGAAATTGATAAAGAAAATGCAGATAGTTGCAAGTATTCAAGAGACTTGCACTTGCCCAATGAGCAAAGCTCACTCTCACTAATTGCCTACTCTCCTCTTCTCTAACCCTTTTATTCTAATTTTCATATATGACCACATACACTAACTTACTAACTAACTAACTAACAGAATTCACCTCTATAATAACAAACAGAATAACAACTAAAATCCAAAAAACGATGGGATCCTATCACGTATTTGCTTGTTTCATCACTTCAGGAAAATGAGCAATTGATACTATGCAAACATACGAATATCTGGTGGTTGTTGATTTACATCAACTCATGAGCCATCAAGGTGAAGATGGTTAGAACAAGCGAGAAAAAAGTTGAAAGAAAACACTTGTAAAACGAAAAGAAAAGAAAAGAAAAGGGGATGGAAGGGTTTAACCCTTGTATACGCCATACTGTTGGTAATTTCTCCGTTCTTATTATTTTTTCAGGATTTAACCTTTGTCGCAGTTTCTTTCTCCTTAGAAATATGACGCATTCTTTATGCATTCGCCACCGTTCAACTACAGAAAATGAAGTTAATCATTATGTACTTGTTTAATGCACAGCTCCCTCCACAGTCCATACAAGGGTGACTTTGTTTTTCAGCAAAAATCGTGTGGCAGCCAAAGTTGTTTATAAGCCTGAAAAAGATTGGCACCCATTGCCAAGGAAAACAGGAAAAACCCGCGTAGGTAGTCGAGACCTGGTACAGCAGTAAGGAAAGCATAGCATAACACAATTTAAATGCATATAACTTGCCAACAAGCTTTCTACCTCTCTTCTTTCTTGCGTCGACAGCTCAAACACCGCCCAACCATTGTCGTGAAAACATGAAGTCCGAGCAAGTTATCTTACAACAATGTCGCAAATGTTGAAGTAAACTCGAGCATGGTAATGTATGCCACGATCACCTTTAAAATCATGAATGACTGATTGAGATATTATCACTGAATGGTGTTGAATGTTGCCTAAACATTGATCCAAGTCATTATCATGGAGAGTGAATCCATTAACACGACAAAGGGTAGGCGTGGTGATTGCACCATGAACGTCAAGAAGGAAACAACGGCTTTCTTTTCAAAAGGTCAGGGCATGCTTGTCACGCCCCCAAACCGGGGTAGTGATGTGGTGCTTTGATTAAAAATGATTAATTTAAATTAAACTTAAACTCCAAGAATTTATCTTTTATTTCTAAAATAATTTCGTAAAAATAATAAAACAAAGTTAAACAAATTTGAACATAGATGGAAACAATTTAGAGTAAATATAAGCATAACATGATTAATCAAAATTAATAAAATAACCTTAGAAGCATAGGAAATTAAAAATCTGTCAAATACCATATGAGTCCTACTAAACCACGTAATAGTGCGTACATAATCCAGACAAAAAGAAAATTACAACCAAATTACAGTCCAACAAATTAAATCATAGAGCATGAAAATAGTCTCACTATTACATGCAATGATAGAAAAGAAGTAAACAGCACAACTCATGAGCACCATGATTAATCTAGTAGCAATCTACTCAACTATGTACTGTGAACCTTCTAGGGGGAGGAAAATAAAATAAAAGATGAGTGGAAAACCATGAACGAAAGACTGAATAATACTTTAAGTTCAAAAACAACATTAATCAATAAACATAAAAGTGTTGAATAATAATAATAAAAATATCATTTCATTTAAAACGGGGGATCTTATCGTATACTTCATATGATTTATCTCAAAATATAAAGTAATACTTAGTGCAATAGCTGGAGATTTTGTCAGCAATAGGTCAGAGGTTCGAGTTTTGCCGCGCACAAAAGTATGCCTTAAGTGACATAGACTATGTGTTGGATAGATTCTATAAACAATATTTGCCATCCAACTGTAGTAAAAAAAAAAAAAACAATATTGTTAGACACTAGATTGTATCTATCTATATCTATATATTATCTACAAGTCTTCAAAAGAGGTTTAGTGCATGCTCTAGCCTTGTGTCAATCTCCTTTTTCTGTCTTTTTTTTTTCCTCTTTTGTTTTTGCTTTTTTACTTTTTTTCCTTTTATGTTTTTTTCCCTTTTTTGCCAAAGGCTTCTTTACAATCATGTTTAACATTAGTTGGTTCTAACTAACTTTTCAGTTAGGAACATTGTAAAGTTCCCACATGCTATAGTAAAAGCCAAAAAGTTGCTATTGTGTAAAGCTCTCATATGCTACAGTATTTACAATTCTAACTAATGGTTCTAACCACTATGTCAAACACCTTATACACTTATCTTTGTATGATCTACATTCTTGAAATGTTTTTTTCATCGCTTTGCTCCCATTTAAATAATTTCTTTCATGTATGCTTCTTCTTTTTTTTTTTTCTTTCTTTCTTTCAAACCACCACCTTTTTCTAAATTAATAAACAATCCACCTCCTCTCATAAAGAACTCTAGAGAAGGCAGGAAATAACATATGCACAAGCATAAAATTGATAATAGAATTTAAGAGCACAAAAATGACTGGCACATTCTGATAGAAAAATTTCTAAATCCTTGAAATACCTCTAATCCCATCCTTCATGATTTTACCAGCGTTAACAAAATTAGACACTCTACCTCAGCCATTAGCACTACTCTGCCATTGCTGATACCACTGACGAAGCCTTTGTCAATGCCAACAACAGCCAAGACATCGATGTTGTGGATGCCTTTGAAGCCATGAGTAAGGATCCTCACTGAGGCTGGCGCGACCAAGCCATGCGTGACAAATCCGTCTACCCTAGCTCCACTGTTCATGCGATGACGCCGCGAATACCTTTAAAGCTGTCATCAATGCTGATAATGGTAGAAACATCAACGTCATGGACTCCTTCGGAGCTGTGTATGATGACCCTTGCTAAGGCCGCTAAAATCAAGCTGATGGCTTGACGTCTCTGTCATGGCAGCATTGTACGCTAAGTCTGACATGGTGAACCTATCACTCTAGCTCATGATGGATGAGATGTGACGAAGAAGGAGAATAAGAGCCGTTGAGGAGAGGGAGAAGAAAGGGAATAGAAGGTAAAAAAAAAAAGGGAAAAAAAGGGAAGAAAAAAAGATATAAAATTCATTTGTAGTATTTTTGGATTATGAATTGAATAATTTACATCAATGGTTTCTCAACTCTCTAGTAAGTGACATTTTGGTCTTTTTTTTTAAAATTTTGAAAAAATGATCCCTCAACTCTTTTACCTTTGATGATTAATGGACTTCTATCAAAGTTATCAAAAACCTAACAGAAACAAGCATGTACTCATCATGTGACCAAATTTTAAGGGCCATGTATTAAAATCACACAATTTATAATTTTTAAAAAATTAAAATTACAAAAACAAAACAAAAAATAAAAAAAAATCCAAAAATTAAAAACAATCGAAAAAACCCAAGCTCCTTCGACTCTGGTGTTTTTAGTCCAGCAGCTCTTGGTTTCAGAAATCAGGTCATCAAGCTCCTCATCATCGAAGACCATACAAATAGCCTAATCTGAAGGAGGTTGGTGAAGAAAATGGTCGAGTGAGGCAACTAAGGAGGTTTAGTGGTTGAGAGTGGAGGTGAAATCATGGGGATAGGGTAGTGGTCAAGGAGTTGGATAAGTGACGAGATTGTGTTGGGACTTTGACCTATTAGAAAACAATAATATGCAACAAAATTTTAAAATTTTTAAATCAAAGTCTTTTCTAAATAACAAGTTTAATATGCTAAGTGCACAAATTAATAACAGATATTATGTACCTTTTTTGTACACTAAAATCTACAGAAAAAACTGAGAAGAGAAGAACGTTTCAAAAGAGCCTCAACCAACTGGTCTTCTTCATTATTCTCTATCCACGATCGAAGTACGGGTGGTTGCACATTGTATAGCCTTTCCTCCGATGATTCGCCTTCCAACCACTTAAGACAACCAAGAACTAAAGTTCTAGAAATTGAACAATAGCTCTCTAGGAGTTTTAGAGTTTTTTTTTTATTAGAGTACTCACTTTATGCTTCTTATCATATTAGGCTTCAAAATTCAAGTTTGAATCAGTTTCTAATTGACAATGCATTCACGCGTTTTCTGTTTTATCCAGGCATGATCAACTGTGCTTTTTGTATCGCGGTCGACCGTGGCGTTCATGGTCTAAGAGTTCAAATCAAATTCAAACTCCTTAAACTTATCTGACTAATCCAATCTCACCCAATTGGATAAATCTCATCTAATTTGAACCGGGTATGCTTTATAAAACCTCAATTTTAATTCAAATAACCTAATAGAAAAGTTTTCTAATTAAAATAGTCATTACAAATAATTAATTTAACCAATAAACTAATCAGAATTATTAACTCGAATCAACTTGAATTTTAGCCAATCTAATAATTAATATAAATCAACAATATATGAAAAAAACAAGCAGTATCATTACAGTAATTATTATGAGCTAGCAAAGGGGAACTGATGGATGTAAGTATAAAATAACATATCTTAAATACATATATTTTATCATTATTAACTCTAACGCTACTCCACTAAAAGCTTAGAGCTACACTCTCGAACTATATAAAATTACGAAGCTCTAATAAGTTAATCATCTATAACATATCATAATATGTAACATCCCCATAGGATATTTATAATCGGCTTAAGGATATATTCTATTTTACCTTCCCATTTATTTTTATCTTATGTTTTGTTATCTCACCATTATAGTATATCATTTGGTTACACCTATGTATCAGAATGGTTGAGCGCTTCAGTCTTTCAATTTAGGATAATGCTTATAATAGAATATCATTAACTCTATAAAAGAGCTAAGGATTCCATATCTATGAATAACAGGTCTACATCAATCAAGATTCATGCCTCCAACATACTGGTATGTGTACCATCATCAAATCAGGATGTCACTCTTTGGTACATCAAAAGACACAAGTTAAGAATACGGGTCAATTGTTCATTTCAAGATTAAGACATCACACATATGATTGTCCAAAAGTGAATTGATTAAACAAATGGAATGATTAATCAAATAAATTAAACTTTTGTCTTGATCAAATATATTGTCATCTATGACAATACACCAATGTTTTTACTTGCGAAGAGCCACTCCGATGATCAAGATAAGTCATCTCCCTTTAGGGATGTAGACAATATAACAATCTTAACATGAATAAAGCTCCCAACTTTATTTCCTTGATTGTAGATCTTATAATTTAGACTATCACCTTTAAGATTCATGTCTTCCGTATAATTTGTCTATCATATGCATGATCTTAAAGGTTTAGACTAACAGTCTTAGACTTTTGTTTGCTTATCATATATTCAATAGAAATGAACATAAAGAGAACAACATTTGGTATATGAATAATAACTAAACTCTTTATTGATTAAATGTCTCTAAAAACTTATTACATCATTTAATCCTGAGGGCACCTAGTTTAACAATCTCCCACTTGCCCTAAGTGAATAAATATGACATGTTTCACATCCCCATGGCCTCTACATACTTCTTGAAAACCCTCGTCGGTATTGTCTTCATGAAAGGATCAGCTATATTGTGCTCGAACGCGATCTTGTATAGTGCAACATGTCCACCCTCAACGAAATTCTTTATCACATGATACTTCTGATGTATATATTTACCCTTCTTCTAAAATCTTGGTTCTTTAGCATTAGCTATCGCTGTAGTTTATCACAATACAACAATATCGCCTTATCTATTGCAGGAACTACCTCGAGATCCCTAAAGAACTTGAGCTTCACTAGTTGCCACATATTCTGCTTCCATCATTGAATCTGAAGTGCAATCTTACTTGACACTTCTCCAAACAATGGTGCCTCCTCCCAGAGTAAACATTAAATGAAGTTAATCTTCTCATATCTAGATAGGATTAGATATTCAAGTAAATGTATACAAGAGTTATTTGATTGTCACTAGAATACACTAGCACATAACCTCTAGTCCTGTCAAGTACTTGAAAATATGCTTGACCGCAACCCAATGGTTTGGTCTTGGATCCGACTAAAATCAACTTACTATCCCGGCCGTATAACAAATGTTCGATCGTGTGCAAAGCATAACATACATGAGACTACCCACCATTAAAGCATAAGACACCTTTTTCATGTATTCTTTTTTTTCATTAGACTTTGGAGAGTCTTTCTTGAAAAAGTAATCCCAAACCTAGATGGTTGCCTACCTTTCTTAGAATTCTGCATTGTATATTTCTTCAAAATTTTATCTATGTAGGTAGCTTCGAATAAAGCTATCGTTTTGTTCTTCCTATTTTGAGAGATTTAGATACCTAGAATATAATTAGCTCCACCTAAGTTATTCATGTCAAGCTGCTAAGCAACCATAATTTGACTAGCGATAATGGCCCAATGTCATTGCCAATAAGCAGAATGTCGTCTACATAGAGCAGTAGAAAAACCACGTTTTCATCCTTAATGTGTTTTTAAACTCATGGTTCGTCCACTTTTTATTTGAACCCATAAGTCTTGATCACTTGATCAAATCTTATGTTCTAAAAATGAAAGCTTGCTTAAGTCTATAAATTGACTTTGTCAACTTACAGGCCTTGCCCTCTTGACCCTTAGTTTTAAACCCGTCTGGCTGCACCATATATATGGCCTTATCAAGATAATCATTTAGAAAGGTCGTCTTGACATCCATTTGCCAAATCTCATAAATTGAGAGTAGCGACAATGGACAAGAGAATGTAAATGGACTAAAGCATGGCTACATGTGAAAAAGGTTTCCTCGTAATCGATTCCTTCCTCTTAGGTGTATCTTTTTGTTACCAGTCTACCCTTATAGGTTTAGACTTTCCCATTTGCTCCTCTCTTTCTCTTATAGACCCACTTATACCCTATGGGTTTTACTCCTTCGGGAAGGTCAGCAAACTCCTAGACTTGATTAGTCTTCATAAACTTCATCTTAGTGTTCATAGCTTCAATCCAGAGCTTTGAATCAATATCTTCCATAGCTTCTATGTAAGTGTAAGGATCCTTATCATGTTCAATTAGTTTAGCTAAGTAAGCATCACCATTGAATATATACCTCTTGGGTTGACACCTGATCCTCCCACTACGTCGAAGCTTCCTAGGTTATTGTTCGATCGATTTTCCTGCATTGATTGGATTGGTTTCAACCGAACCCCTGGAGTGATCAAATCACTCGTTAACTTCTCGAGTACCACTTTTCTACAAGGCTTAAAGTCGTTCATATAACTTTTCTCAAGGAAAATACCATTCGTTGAAACCATGACTTGCTTTTCTTTTGGGTTAAAAAAGTAACCCCCTTTAGTCCTTTTTGGATATCCTACAAACACGCACACTTCCAAACGTGCTCCGAACTTGTTCACTTCCTTGTACAGGACATGAGCGAGACATCCCCATATGCAAATATGGTTTAAGATGTCTTTCTACCCATCTACAACTCATAAAGAGTTTTAGAAATCAATTTTGAAGGCACATTGTTCAAAAGATAACATGTAGTTTGTAGTACATATCCCTAAAAAGATAATAGTAAGGTCGAATAACTCATCATGAACCTAACCATGTCTAACAAAGTCCTATTTCGTCTTTTAGCCATGCCATACTGTTACGGAGTGCCTAGCATAGTCAAATGGAATAAAATCTCATTCTCTAATAAGTGTGCTATGAACTCATTAGAGAGGTATTCTCTACCTTAATCAGATCAAAATGTCTTTATGGGTTTACCTAATTGCTTCTCTGCTTCAGCTTAAAACTCCTTGAACTTGTCAAAAGTTTTGCTCGTATGATGCATTAGGCAGATATACCCATATCTTGAGTAATCAACAATGAAATGATAAAGTACTCATACCCTCCTCATGCCATGGGACCACAATATCACTATGCACATATTCGAGGACCCCTTTCGCTCGATTGCCCTTAGACCCCAAATGGTCTTTTGGCCATTTTGCCCTCCAAACAAGATTCATATTGTAGTATAGATTCCACCACTAAGTGACTTAAAGGTCTAGCCCTTACCAACCTTTCAATCCTATTTAGGCTAATATGACTTATTCACAAGTGCCAAAGATAAGTCTTATTAGAGTGAAAAGTTTTAAGTCTTTTAGAGTTGTTATTAACCTCAATGTTAAATAGTAAGTCCATCTTAGGTTTAATAAAGTATAGGTTATTTTACATCTATCCATAACAGTTAAAAGATTTGTTTTTACAAATTACAACTTTATTATTAAAAGAAACTACATAAGAGTCTTTAAATAAACAACCGTGAGAAATTAAACTCCTTTTAAGTTTAGGAATATAAAAATAATCTCTCAAAACTTAAGTCCTATCACTATCAAAGTAAAGATGGACATCTCACACTGCTTCAGCCAACACTAAGGATCCATTGTCCATCCGCAACGTGAAGTGCTCACGTAGCAGATTTCTCGTTTCCTTGAACCTCTATAGAGAAACACAAACATGATTAGTCGCTTTAGAATCTATAACCTAGGTATCATTTGATTCCTCAACTAATCATGTTTCAATAACTAGAAGTTTGCACTTATCTCTTCGAGATAAGAAGTCCTTGCAATTCTTAATGATGTGCTTAACCTTCTTACGAAAAAAGCACCGTAGCTTCTTTGGGTTCCTTTTTTTCTCCTTTTTGTCCTTGCCTTTAGCCAAGACAGAAGATTTCCCATTCTTAGCCCTATGCTTCTTTCTATTCCCAAAGTTAAGATTGGAACTACATACAGCTACCAAGTTCGCCTCCTCACTAGCATGAGCTTCTCTGATCAGATTTTCAAACTCTTATAACTACTTCATCAGTTCAATCAAGGTAACATCCTACTTATTGCTCAAATTATATGAAGCTCTAAACGAGATAAACTCATTAGAAAGAGTCTCAAAGACCATAGTCATCTCTGACTCAGCTTCTATGTTGGCTCCATGGGTTTGAGCCTCAATAAGGTAACCCATGACCAACAACATATGCTCCTTCAAAGGAGTCATTGGTCTTTGTTTGCAAATGAGGATCTTTGAAAGAGCCCCTTGCCATTTTATTAAGGCTTGGCCTCCGTACATGTTTTCCAAATTATCCAAAATCTACCTAACAGTCTCATAAGCCTCACGTTAAGCCTGTGGCACATTATTCATGCTAGCCATAATGTAACAGCGGGCCTTATCATTAGCATCCTTTCAGGGATCATACGCTTGAATTTGCTCATTTATGGATTCATCAATAGGCTCAGTTTTGACATGGTGTGGTTAGCATAAATTTCAGTTCCTTAAAGGAAAGGACAATATTCATGTTCCTTTTCCAATCATTATAGTTCTCGACAGTTAATGTATCGAAGATAAAGTATTTTTAGACATTTTTATTCTACAATAAAGAATCATATACCAAAAATAGGCAAACATTCTACAACAGTTTAGTCAAATAAAACAAACAAGTAAGCATACAATGTGTTTATGTGTCAAAACCTTAAAGATTTAGACTAACAGTCTTAGACTTTTGTTTGCTTATCATATATTCAATAGAAATGAACATAAAGAGAACAACATTTGGTATATGAATAATAACTAAACTCTTTATTGATTAAATGTCTCTAAAAAAAGAGCCCATTGTCATTTTGTTAAGGCTTGGCCCCCGTACATGTTTTCCAAATTATCCAAAATCTACCTAACAGTCTCATAAGCCTCACGTTAAGCCTGTGGCACATTATTCATGCTAGCCATAATGTAACAGCGGGCCTTATCATTAGCATCCTTTCAGGGATCATACGCTTGAATTTGCTCATTTATGGATTCATCAATAGGCTTAGTTTTGACATGGTGTGGTTAGCATAAATTTTAGTTCCTTAAAGGAAATGACAATATTCATGTTCCTTTTCCAATTATTATAGTTCTCGCCAGTTAATGTATCGAAGATAAAGTATTTTTAGACATTTTTATTCTACAATAAAAAATCATATACCAAAAATAGGCAAACATTCTACAATAGTTTAGTCAAATAACACAAACAAGTAAGCATACAATGTGTTTATGTGTCAAAACCTTGAAGATATCATAACCTTACAACGATAATTCTCAACTCATAATTCAACAAGTCGCCTAGGGGAGACTTGCCGAACTCAATTAGGAACATAGATACCCTTCGATTAATATATGCCATACAAGACTTGTCTAATCTAGCATATACTAATAAGCATTTTTTTTACCATTAATTTTATTAATAGAGCTCTGAGAAGAGGTTAATAATAAAATTAATCTTGAGTGTATAACCATTATTTCAACTATTTTATCCATGATTTATAATTGCCACCTAAGGATGTACAATGATAAATCATGCTAAAATAAATTATCCCTTCGGAGATCCAAATTGATACATAATGAAATCCCTTCTTAGGAGTCGAAATCACCATGTGTTACTTATGGACCAACGATAGAAGCCTTAGGTCCTTTATTCGAAAACCTTCTCCCACTCTATAGTTTGAAAGTCAAGGTTTTATGTTAACATGCATGAATAATTTTTAATCAACGGCACTCCCTATTCTATATGGCATACTATCAACATATATAGTAAAATATATTATAGGACAGACAAGCAAAGCAACATACAAAACTACAAGCAATATAATAAACAGTCGTAATATCATGATTCCATCCTAGAGAAAAGAAAATAAAAATTACAAAAGATCAATCAAAACATATTATCAATTCTTCATCTTGTATCTTCTTGTTGTATCCTTCTTTATGTGGCATCTCTCTTTAATTCTTCAATCTCACATAGAAGAAAATTTATTTTATTTAGTTATCATGAAATTTTATGTTTCTCAAAATTGTCTCAAAAACAAGATAAAAACTACACCAAAAAAAAACACTGTTTTAAAAAAATAATAATGCCTACTGCCGGCATGCCGATCTGTGCAATCGGCCTATCGATTTACGACCATTGGCCTGCCAATACTATGTAACTAGCCTACCGATCGACGCTGAACCAGCATTTTTTCATACTTTTGTAAAAATTATTTTTATGCAGTTTTAAATTTATTTTTCAACAATTCAAAAATATAAAAAAATTATAAACATAGAAAAAAACATAGAGAACTCCAATTATCTCTATTTTCTATATCTGTCTTCACTTTAAATAATTATTTTAATACAAATTTTAAAAGTTAAAATTAAATTAATAAATCCTAGACTGTGATGATAGACCACCATCTAATTACATGAAAAACCTAAATACACATTCTAACCTCTAAGGAACTATAACCAGCAAAATTAATTAATTAATATAATAATTAATGTAGAAATTTAATTAACTACAATTAATTAATAAACATTCACCACATAATCTCATGACAATGTTTAATTATATAGAAGCCCTAGAGTACTAACTCTCTAAAAAATTAAATTCAAGTATAGGAGAGATTAAAATTACATAATTTATGTACATACCATCATCACAAACCCGTAAAATCAACGTAAAACCATGGCTTCAATACCAGTGGTTGAAAAATAATACGCAGTGAAATTTTAAATGTTTAAATCAAAGTCTTTTCTAAATAACAAGTTTAACATGCTAAGTACATAAATTAATAACAGATCTTACGTACTTCTTTTGTATATCTAAGTCTGCAGAAAAAACTAAAAAGAGAAGAATGTTCTAGAAGAGCCTTTAACTAACTAGTCTTCGTTGCTATTCTCTATTCACGATCGGAGTGCGGGTGGTCATACATCGTATAGCCTTTCCTTTGATGACTCTCCTTCTAACCACTTGAAAAAATCAAAAGCTAAGATTCTAGATGTTGACCAATAGCTCTCTAGGAGTTACAAAGTTTCTCTCACTAGAGTACTTACTCTAGCTTCTCAAATGATCTAAGGAATAATAAAAAATAGTTCTCCTTTTATACTGGTCAGATCTGGGATTAGTCCTTATCAGATTAGGCTTTAAAATTTGAGTTTAGAGTAGTTTTTGATTGAAAACGTGTTCATGCATTTTCTATTTTATCCAGGCACGGTCGACCATGCCTTTTGTATCGTTGTCGACTACAGCATCCCCGTCTAGGAGTTCGAATTAAATTCGAACTCCTTAGACATATTTGATTAATCCAATCTTAACCAGTTAGATAAATCCCATCTTATTTGACCCGGGTATCCTTTATAGAACCTCAATTTTAATTCAAATAACCCAATCGAAAAGTTAACTGATTAAAATAGTCATATATGGATAAACCCATACAAATAAAATATATTCAAATAATTCAACATGTTTATCTTGTATTAGTTCATAAAATTAATTCAACCAATAAGCCAATCATGAATTATTAAATCCAATCAACTCGAATTTTAGCCAATAGAATAATTAACATAAGTCACTAATATGTAGGAAAAACATGTTGTATAGTTACAGGAATTATTATGAGCTAGCAAAGGGAACCTAATGGATATATATAGATCAAGCTTCTATAATTATAAGATAACTTATCCTAGATATATATATTTTATAATTATCAACTCTAATGTTACTCCACTAAAAGCTTAGAGCTACATTCTCGAACTATATAAAATTAGAAGCTCTAATATGCTGATCATCCATGACATATCATAATGTGTAACATCCTTATAGGATATTCATAATTGGCTTAAGGATAAATTTCATTTTACCTTCTCAATTATTTTTATCTTATGCTCGGTTACACCTATGTATTCTAATGGTTGAGCGCATCGGTCTTTCAATTACAAGATAATACTTATAAGCAAATATCATTAACTTTGTAAAAGACCTATGGATTTTTTATCGATGAAAAACATGCCTAGGTCAATCAAAAGTCATGTCCCCAATGTATTGGTATGCGGATCATCATTAAATCAAGATATCACCCTTTAGTACATCAAAAGACACAAGTCAAGAATACA
>CAMOHE010053952.1:19183-42009 GCA_946598075.1 Artocarpus hirsutus
TTACCTTCTCAATTATTTTTATCTTATGCTCGGTTACACCTATGTATTTGTAACACCCTGGAGTTAATTAAATAGTATTAAGAGTGTTAAATGGTGAATTAGTGTGCCATGATGAGTGTTTTAAACTTAATTTGATTATTTTGTGAAAATTAAGAAAACTTTGTGCTAATTTACATTTTTAGTGATTTTTAATTATTCTAATCATACGCGTTCCACCCTATATTTAATTATTTTAATATTATTTCTATCTGTTTAATTATTATGATGATTCGTTTATTTCTTTAACTTATTTATTCAAACGATTTTAAAATTATCACATTTTATTTATAAATTTCATTTTAAAACCCAAATTTTTAACCAAATCTTTACTTAATTAACTTAATTAAACCACCACGTCACCTCCCGTACTCCGGGGCGTGACAGTATTCTAATGGTTGAGCGCACCGGTCTTCCAATTACAAGATAATACCTATAAGCAAATATCATTAACTTTATAAAAGACCTATGGATTTTTTATCGATGAAAAACATGCCTAGGTCAATCAAAAGTCATGTCCCAAATGTATTGGTATGCGGATCATCATCAAATCAGGATATCACCCTTTAGTACATCAAAAGACACAAGTCAAGAATACAAGTCTATTGTTCATTTCAGGGTTATAACATAACATATATGATTGTCTAAGGTAAATTGATTTAAACAAACAAAATTGTTAATCAAATCAATTTAACTTTTGTCCCGATTCACTATTTTGTCACCTATTACAATATACCAATGTTTATACTCGTAAAGTTTCACTCCGATGACCAAAACAAGTCATCTCCTGTTAGAGACGTACACAATATAAGAATCTTAGCATGAATAAAGCGCCTAATTTTATTCACTCGATTGTAGACATTATCATTTAGAATATTGCTTTTAAAATTCGTGTCTTTTGTATAATCTATCCTTCATATGTATGATCTTAAAGGTTTAGACCGACGCTCTCAAACTTTTGTTTATTTATCATATACAACACATAAGAACATAAAAAGGACAACATTTGGTATATGAATAATAAATAAACTCTTTATTGATTAAATGTCTTCAAAAACTTAGTACACAATTTAATCCTTAGGGCACCTAGTCTAACATGACCACCATCGTAGGTGGGGATGCCCAGGCATGAGACGGAGGAGGCATTGTTGGAGAGCTGCTAGATTCAACAATTGTGCCATCGATATTTGGATCTCTTCGGCACAAGCGCTCTTCCACAGTTCTACATGATCCCTCTTCTGTGTTAGGGTGCAAACCATTACCATCACGAGACGAAGGCCCATGACAAAGACCCAATCTTTGCTTCCAAATGACCTTTTCATTTTCTCCAACCACAGCATGGTGGAATTACAAGAGGAACGATGTGATTGGATTGAACCTTCGACCCGACAACCTTGTGAACCCGCTGCCGATACAAGACGCATACCAATAATGAAGACCAAATCTCTACCCTTTCTTTGGCCACAATGTGTTAAAAGTGAGACAAATAGGGTAACTTGGGATTTGAGCAACAGAAGACAATAACTTAGCAAGTTGGGTGGCGGTGCAAGTGATGGGAACAGACCAGTGAGAGAAGTTTAATTTTTGACTTTATAGATTTGATTTTATTATAATTATTTTTAAAGTTGGCTGATGCTAAAGAAATTTGAAGGCATTGTATCTTTACACAAAATAAGACATGCACGTGATGATCATGTGCTTGAGTCCATCGAAAATTTTACATAAACAGACGAAATTCCTTAAATCACCAAGGGTTAAAACTTAAGCGATCATTTTGCCAAAATTTTTAAAAAAAAAAAAAAATGGTTCCCAAGTGTCATCTACTAAAAAGTTAAAGAACCGCTAATGCAAATTACTCTTATAAATTACTTAAAATACTGATTTGCTTAAATATGTTACGTACTACACATTTTCAAAACTTTGGTACATTTTACTATTTGCTTCTAAAATATGATATTCAATACAATTTCCCAAAGAAGTCTGATATCAAACATCTCAAATCCAGGGCATGCAACAACGCAGCTTCCAGCAATTTTTAGTCAAAGAACAAAGGTTTCAGCACACAAGAAAAATGTCCACTTGTCTAGCAATTTACATACAACATTTTATTAATCGGAAATTCCCAAAAAAGTGAGTGACAACCTGTGGTGAAAAGTGGAACGACAGGCAGATGACAAATTTTATACCATCAAAATGCTAAAAATCAAACACTGAATTTTCTGTTGCGTTATGCCTTCCCTCTAGAGATCATGGAGAATGATGTAACTTAGCAACCCCACGTAACTTCTATTAAAGCAGCAGAATAGAATTATGAATTTCTCTTTCTAGAAGTTAGGGCAGGAATTGCTGTAAAATAGCTTTGAATTGGATAATATAACTAAGCCTTATTTACGGTCTGGTTATTCTGGCCTACTAAGGAATCCTAGTCTATGTAGAAAACAAACAAAATATTAAAATCATACTCTAATTCTGATAATAAAATATAAATCCTAATGGAAACAGAAAGCTAACTTAATAAAATATAATTGGATTCAAACTGCCCTACATCATCTATACGATAAGTTCATCTTCAAGATAATTATACTCGAACGTAAAATCAGTCTTGATCCGCTGACACCTGTTCAAAAATATCCAAATGGATTAGATGATATGTACTTTTAATTCAAAACAAGAACTACTAGCAAACGAGTAAAAATGACGACTACTAAGAAAATATGCATGTCTTCGTAAAGGGTTGCACTGGTGCACCCTAAAACTTTTCATTATTTGCAAGGACCACAAAGTTTTAATCTGGATATTCAAGACCCAAAATTTGACAAATCATTGACAAGTACAATGGATTTTAAAATTTAGAGTCCTAATTGCCAAATTGAAAATTTCGGGTCCAAGTTGCCGAACCGTTGGTGCACTAGTGTAAGAAAGCCATATGTAAATATGCACAAATAATATAAACAATGAGCACAAAAATCAAAAGTACCCATACCATCCTTGGCCTTTCCCTACTCCTAGATCATCATTGGCGACATGGAAATCAAAGTAAACATATGTCCCCTGTTCATATTCATCGGTGGCAACTTTCGGCTCCTCATGTCGCTGAAACCAAGTGTTATATTTTCTGTGGTATCTCCAAGACTGCTTCTTCAACTCTTTGGCAGCCAAATATTGTTGATGAGTGTTCTAAAAATTTATCAAGAAAAAAAGGAAACACACAATATAAGGATATGCTTAAAGGACCTATAATGGAAATGATGAAAATCCAAGAGAGAAGAGAGAGAACCGAGATAGATAAACAGACCAATAGACATTAGACAAGAGAGAGACCAAAAGAGCACGAAAGAGAGAATTCTACACAGACCAAGAACTCAAGAGGAGGGAATTTGAAATCCCAACACTCATTCATCAGTGAAGTCAGAATTGGAAATATAATCACTAGGCCTATTTATAGATGGTTAAAACATAATAATAAGATAAACTCAACCTAATAGTGAGATAAATTTCAACCCAACTTGAATCATCCCAAGAGATAAAAATGCAATCTTAAATTCAAAGCTAAATATTTAAAATAAAACATCCTAATCAGCAAAATACTAATAATCAATATGTAAGTTTGGTACCTGCTGCTGATAAAAGGCAAAGAAGAGTGTATCAGTGCTTTGAGCATCAACACTTAGGCGTTCCCAAAATGCTGGATTATTAACAATTGGTGCTTGTACTTGCGGGTAGCTAGGAGGAGTCATTGCAGGGTGCCTCTGCAGAAAGAAAAAATAATGATAATGTCTAAGTCATACACACTATAAACAGGGGACAAAACTGAAAAACATAATCTAGCATCCATACTGGCGTATAGCTCCTTGCACGTTCGGAGTCTTTAGGTTGTGGAAGCTTGTAATAAGCAGCGTCAAGCATCTGCAAATTGTACAATTGGTCATGCATCCCCCCAGAGTTAACAGTTGACGTCGCAATATTGTCACCAATGGCACCCAGGTCAGAAACACTTCTTCGACCAATAACACCAAGGCTTCCAGAAGATTGATTGGGCTGCAAAGGTTGTCCTGGAGAGAGATCAGTATCCCTTGATACTTGAGCTAGCTCTGTTGAAGAACCTGAAACTCCGGCCTGCAAAAGAACAAGACACACGATCATTGATTGCAAAAAATTGACAAACCACCTTTCTCAATATCATAGTATAAATACATTCTCCAACAATTTAAAAGGAACTACAGCCCCTACAAAGGAGAATGAAACCCCGACTACGAGGATAAGACCTATAAATATGTTCTAGGAGCAAAATAATCTCATCTCCTAACTGGTGTTATTTGAATGAGCGCAGACGAAGCCGATCTGTTTTTTCTTTCTTTTTCTTTTTGTTTTTCTTTCACTCTGAATTGGTGGGCTGTGGCTGCAGTTGGTGAATGCTGCTAGCTTCACTTGGTAATCCCTTCTTCCCCAGTCTCCATGATAATGGGGAAATTTAGAGCCTTTGGTGATGGCTGTAGAGGCAACCTTTGGAACTTGAAACGAATGACCTTTTCTGGTTCAGGTTTTGGACTTTTGCATGGGTTTACTCTTCTAACAAAGTTAGGAACTGTCCCTTTTTCACAACCGTTACAAGTTTTGAGAGGATTGTTGATCATCTATCCTTTAGTTTTCATCCTCCTGTGCGTTGTAAAAGAACAGTCTTTGAGAAAACATGACTATTTCCTCAATTGAAACCCTTCCCACTTCTTGCCCTAAGTTTACAAGAGTGTTTCTTCTCAGGCCCTCGTGTCTTTCACAATCTCTCTCATTCACCTCTAGTTCTACCTCACCAGTTTGTCATTTCCTTGCTTTTTTGTTTTCAGCCATTATTGAACTCATGTAATCCATGGTTTGTACAAAGCAAAACAAAGACAAAAATAGTTATCCACCTCCATTAAGGAATGTTAAATTTTTTGTTTTACGAATTACAGCTAATAATTGAACAGCACAAACCAGCAGAATAGAGATCACTGCAGTATCAAAAAATATTGTCAAGAAAAACCATAGTCTGATAAGAAAGGTAATGAAATAATTATACTGGAGAATCAATTGCATATGGAGCTTTCAAGTCATCCTCATTCACAGGATTCTTTCCGAGCCCAGAAGCAGTTGTAGAGTCCGCAGCTGAATCATCAGGTACATTCTGTTGCTGCTGCTCGTCGACTTTTGCATGGCTGACTTCTGCAACATACATGGCCAAATATTCAGTTGGTACTACATCATGCAAATCTAAATCAGACACCATCATGGTGCTCAGTGCATTAACACTTATTGAGCAAATGCCTGGGGTTTTAAATTGAGCAATCAGGCCTTTATAAGGAGCCTCGGGCAGTTTGAAGCATAAGCCTGTTCCCAACAGCCTAAAGCTTAAGCCTCAAGATGTTTTTTAAGCGCCTCAAGGTGAGCCTCAAATTGTCCAATTTTAGACCACTAACTTGGGAAAATCAAATTCAAAGAATAAACAGAAGGCCGTTTACAAGTTACAACAGTACCAAATAATATCTTCAGATGAAACAAAAGAAAAAAGAAAAACTTGTACTTTATATATAATTTGCAGACCCCATCAATATTTTTGATACATTATGAATAATTCCCTTGTCCCATCCCATGGAAAAGCGAGAGCGAAAGACCAACTAAAAAATAAATAAATAACAGTATTAACATCCTAATAACAGGGATCTTTTTTCTTTAAAAGCAAAATGGAAAATTAAATAGCCACTCATAATAGGTGTATGAAGGTACCAGATTCTTTTGCCCCACTTGAAACCAAAGCCGGTTGATTAGAAAGTTGGTGGACGGAGCTTGTCTGCGGTTGCAAGGTGGAAGATGAAACAGTACCAAGACTTGACGTCTGAACTCCAAGTCCAAGGCCAGTTTGAGAGACGGAAGCATTTTGAGAATTAAACTGCAAAGATTATTTCAATGTCAACAAATCAATGCGACTAAATCTAAGCCCCACAAATGAAAGACAAATGTTGCTTTTCGTGCCATTACAAGAATTTCCGAAGATCATGGTTGGTATAAACAAGACAGAAACAATGAAAGAACCTGTTGAAAAAGTGGATTTTGCTGCTGTGCAGAAAACTGCTTATGACCAAGAAGGTTATTGTGCTGCACTTGCTGTAGCCGCTGCAAAAACTTCTCCCTCTGATCAGGTTCTATTTCAGTTCTTCCACGAAACTGCCCCTGAAAAAGAAAGAAATTCATCAATTAAAAAGCATACCGTATTGGTCCCATCAATAACTCCTAAGAGAAAATCCTACCACTTCGTTGAACGGACAACATTTATTGACAGAAGCACAACAAACCACACTTATTAGTCAAGATAAATAAATGAACACTAGAGATACGAGATGATTTCTGAAGCAACCACCTTCCTCAACAAATGAACCCCTTATACTGTTTTCTTTTTTTTTTTAAAAAAAAGAAACATTGTATTAAAATTAAAAATAAATGAGCACAGGGACTGTTGAGCAAATACTAATAAAAAGCTCATAAAGTATGCCGTTACCACATCCAGCATTCTAGATTGTTGGTCATCACTGTAGGATGGTTTTCTTACCTTTTAGATAACTAGATGTTCTGAGTAAAATAATGTATTAACTAACCTTGGAGTTATGGAACATTACGAGTTTACCATACATCTTATTAGAAGGGGTGAAAAAACCAAAAAAAAAAGAACAAAGTTAAGTACATTGCTGAGGTAGTTTGAGGATAAATTGAAGATAAACGCAATTATAAAGCCCAATGGACACTTATAAGATGTACAACAACAATAACAGTAATAGTAACAATATAATGGAAAGAGCATAATCAGAAAATCATTTAATTCTAATATCAGAAAATGTTAGAAAATGTTATAAACAGAAAATAATTTAAATTCTACCTTCAAGTGTCAAATATATTGGCACATCAAGATTGGGGTCAGAATATTGGGAAGGAACTATTTAGAGTAACATACCGTTTCACTTCCTGGTCTCCAGGGCATGCTAGAGACCATAGAAGGGGAAAAAACTCGTCCACTTAAAGCAGTAGCCTCACTAGCATTACTAGAATCAAGAGAGCCAGTTCCATTGTTACCCTTGGTAGCTTGAGGCAAGATCATCTTATTACTTAGAGGCGATACAAGAGACTGCACCATGCCGCTACTCCCAAGTCTCTCCTCTGCTCCCAAAATGTTTCTCTTTGCCATCTCAGATGCCGAGGGGACAATCCCAAGGCCACTACTGCCAGGTACTATATTGCCAGAACTAAGTGGGCCAATAGATGATGGTTGACTCGAGATTCCACTTCTACCAATGCCTCTTCCAAGTCCAGTATCTACAAAAGATGGAGATGATCTACGACCAGGAAAGCTTCCTGATTCTTCTTCCTTCACTGAAGTAGAAAGATTAACAGGAGATGATGAATTAGTGGCTCCCGAGCTCTCGGTGACACGAACAGAATTTGAACCTGACAGGATCGCAGATGCAGTAGGGACGGCAGAGAAATTATGAGATGGAATATTTATGGGTGCAGACATTGCGTGACTCACAACTGGAGAAGTTGCAGTTGAAGAACCCATTACAGTACTTTTGGAAGATGGAGTTTTGGCAACTGTCTCAGGAATAATGTCTTGGGAAGTTGTTTCTTCAACCGGTTCCCGTACAGAACTATTCTGTTGGTGAATTGACGTTACTGCAGTCTGGCAAAAATAAACAAATACATACATAAACGATAACATAGTTATCTACAACATTATCAAGCAACAAAACAACGCCTTCGGATGCTTCTAACTATATCCTCATAAATATTGAAAGCTTCATCATTCTACCAAATACTATAACATGATTCAAGCTTAATATTATAATTAACAAACGCTGGAAAACATACGGGCATTTGAGTTGCTGATGCTGCTAAAGAAGTCTTCAAGCCAAGAATTGGTGCACCCTGCCAAAACAATGAAACCAAATTAGTTCACCATATGGATTTACTGTGCACATACTAGTGTAAACAAACGTCAATGCATTTACAAATATGGAACTCATCTATATGCCTAAAAGTTATGGCTATCAATTGCGTCAACTCAAGAAAACTAATCAAGAAATAGTTGAATGAAGAGATATCTTGTAAAGATGGATAAGGTAGTGGAATGCTTAAAAGATGCACGAATAACAAGGGTCCATGCTACATAGCACACACCAACCCCATTAGCATCAAATAATTTTTTCATAAATAAATTACTCAACTGGGCATTTCAATGAAGCTATGCAGATTGTACCCAAAAAAAGATAAAACCAAGTTGGCCATAAAAGGCAAAATTTCCTACTTTTGCTACATACATTCTCAACTTCCAAAGAAAACCTTATACAAATTCTAGCAGAAAGTTTTACCTTAACAAGACCAGGAGGGCCAATTGAAACAAGATCTTCAAGTGCCTCCACCTTCTCCAATGGTAATGAACTGTAAAGCTCATCAACGTCACTAAACTCGTCAAAATCCTCCTGAAAGGAAATTTTAAAAATAGAATATCAGAATCCTAGTACATGTGAGAAAATGAACTAAAAATCACCTACTAAAAAAATATATGTTAAACCAAAACATAGATAGACGAGGGACTAGAGACAGAGACCATCGCAGTACATGTTTCCTTTGATAACCACTAAGAATGTAGGTCAAGCTTAACAATCACCAACAAACCTGGTTACGTTCAACATAGTCATCCAAGAAGTCTTTAACATCATTGACCTGCTCAGGACTCAATTCATCATTATCTAAAAGCCTCAAGATCAATTCTAACTTCATTATATGAGCCTTATGTCGAGCAATAGATGTCTCCAAGTGCACCTGCCATAACCCAAAGAAAAAATGAAGTAAAAATAAATAAATAATTACCACAAACAGAACTATCCATAAGTTTAAGATTTTCTATGAGTTTTTTCTAACCAGTCTAGGCGGTCTTGTCTTTCCTTTCTTAACAGATAGCCCCTCGACCTCAGCTTCAAAGTTGTCAATCTGAGATTCCAACTCCCCAACCTACTCAAGGAAATAATTTACAAGATAACTGAAGAACAAACTAAGAGTCAAATTAATTGCACTGCACTTCTTTTTATTAAACTCGGGAGAAAAACTCAAACTACAAAGTCTAGCCTCTACCTCTTATTTTGCTTCCTCAGCAGATAGGAATAGATCTCATCTAACTAACCTAGATATCAGGAAACTAACCTGCTTATCTAACTAACCAACTAACTGAAAACTTAAACTAATGGTAAAAAGACTGAATTAGACCTGCTAACACTCCCCCTCAAGATGGCTGTACAAATTGAACATGCCCAACTTGTCTACAAATTTTTCAAATAAGAGTCTTGAGACTACTTTGGTAAGTACATCAACCACTTGTTCAGAGGTAGGTATATAAATCACGCAGACTATGCCATCCTCAATCTTTTCCTTAATAAAATGTCTATCCACCTCCACATGTTTGGTCCTATCATGTTGGACTGGGTTGTGTGAGATGTTGATCGCAGCCTTGTAGTCACAATATAGCTTCAGAGGAGTCTTCATTTCCACTTTTAGTTCTTCTAGTAAGAATTTCAGCCAAAGGACCTCACCAATCCCGTGACCCATTGATCTCAGCTTAGCTTCAACACTACTTCGTGCAACCACTGACTGTTTCTTACTCCTCCAAGTTACCAAATTCCCCCAAACAAATGTACTATATCCTGAGGTTGACCTTCTATCCTCCACAGCTCTTGCCCAATCAGCATCCGTATATACTTCCACATCTCTTTCCTCAGACTTAGCAAAAAACAAACCATGACCAGGTGTACCTTTCAGATATCTCAAAATTTTGTAGACTGCCTCCATGTGTGTTTCTGTTGGACGTTGCATGAATTGACTTACACGGCTTACAGCGAAGGCAATGACAGGCCTTGTATGTGAAAGATAAATTAGCCTTCCCACTAACCGTTGATATCTTCGTCGATCCACTAGACTATCTGTTGCTTTAATATCGAGTTTCACATTTGCTTCCACTGGTGGGTTTCCACTGGTTTACACCCCAACATTTTGGTTTCATTCAAGAGGTCAAAAATATACTTTTGTTGTGACAAAGAGATTCCCGACTTGTTTCTAGCTACCTCCATGCCTAGAAAATACCTCAAGTTCCCAAGGTTCTTCATCTCGAATTCGGCTGCAAGTCTTCTTTTTAGGTTTTCCATCTCCACTGTGTCATCCCCTGTTAGTATTATGTCGTCAACATAAACGATGAGTATGGTAATTTTACCATCTTGGTGCTTGTAGAACAGGGTATGATCTGCTTGGGCTTGTTTATACTTGTGACTTCGGATTACCTTAGTAAATCGGTCAAACCAGGCTCTTGGAGACTGTTTTAAGCCATACAAGGATTTCTTCAGTCGGCAAACCATCTCATTTTAATCCCAGGGGCAACTCCATATAGACCTCTTCTTCCAAGTCTCTGTTTAAGAAAGCATTCTTTACGTCCAGTTGTTGCAGGGGCCAGTCTAAGTTTGCAACAAGGGATAGTAACACTCGTATTGTATTCAACTTTGCCACTGGTGCAAAGGTTTCTTGATAGTCTACTCCATACGTCTAAGTATAACCTTTTGCAACTAATCGCACCTTATACGTCTCAATTAATCCGTCCGCCCTATACTTGAAGGAGAAAACCCATTTGCAGCCCACAAGAACCTTTTGTTCTGGCTTCTTCACGATTTCCCACATTTCATTTTTTTCAAGTGCTTCCATCTCTTCTTCGATAGCTTTTCTCCATTTAGGGTTCTCCCATGCCTCCTGTATATTCTTTGGAATTTCTTCACTTGTAAGGCTAGACACAAGAGTCTGAACCAGTCTTGATAGATGAGAGTAGGTGACCAAATTTGATAAACGATGTTTTGTACAGGACCGAACCCCCTTTCTGATTGCAATTGGATCTGTAAATTTAGAATTAGGTTTATTGGAGGTACCCGGATTAGGCTTATCAGGAAAATTTGGTTATGGTGGTTGCACTGGATCATCATTTGGTTGAGAAATATTCAGTTCCAAACCAGATTCCAGATTGGATTCTTGGCTGTGTTTATGGGAGATGGGAGATATCAAGTCCCTTTTTATTTGTTGGACGTTGCCTCCGTGAGTAGGTAATGTCAAACGGCCGTAATCTGTCTCCCCCTGTCATTAAATTATCCTGAAAACTAGGCTTAGGATTCGAGTGAGATTCGGTTGGGATAAAAGCAATTTTTGAATTATCAAAATCGGAAGGAGCGGGATTGGTGGAATGCGGAAGCGTAGGGGATGACATGGCAAGAAGTATTGGGTTTGCAGGATCTGCCAAGGGTGAACTGACAAAATCAGATGGAGGATTTCCCAAATCTTGGAGGAAAAAGGATGGGAGAGAATCAGGAGAATCAGGAGGAAGATTTCACGAATCTTGGAGGGAAACATATGGGAGATAATCAGGGGAAGAATTCCAAAAATATTCCCAAAGATTTGGAGGAGATTTGGTCCCTGATTCAGACAGGAAATCAGGAAAGGTCTCCCCTTGAACCGAATTTTTACCAAAAAATGACTGAGATTCAAAAAATGTGACAGCCCTAGAGACAAACTACTTTTGTTTATCTAGAGAGTAACAACGATATCCTTTCTAAGTCGATGAATAACCAAGGAATATACACTTATGAGAACGAGGATCAAGTTTAGTACGAATCGGGTCAAGATTGTGAACAAAAGCCGTGCAGCCAAATTTTTTTAAATCTAAGTTTGAAAGGAAACGTGAGTCCGGATAAGATCTTGAAAGGCAATCTAAAGGAGTTTGGAATTTTAAGACGCGAGATGGCATTCGATTGATCAAGTAACAAGTCGTTAAAATAGCGTCCCCCCAAAAACGCTTAGGGACATTTGTTGTGAACAATAAGGAACGTGCTACCTCTAAAAGATGGCGATTTTTTCTTTCAGAAAAACCATTTTGTTGTGGTGTATTTACGCAAGAACTATGATGTATAATTCCATTGTTTATAAGAAAATTCCCAAGAATGGAATTAAAATATTCGGTACCGTTATCGGTACGGAGTATTTTAATATTTTCATTATATTGGGTTTTGATCATTGCATGAAAACCTTGGAACACACTTTCTGCTTCAGATTTTTCTTTTAAAAGGTACACCCAACAAACACGAGTAAAGTAATAAACCATCTTTTATTGGTAACACTTGAGACACGTGATGGATCCCACATATCACTATGGACTAACGCAAAAGGCTTATAAGCATGATAAGGTTGAGAAGGAAAAGGAACACGCTTGTGTTTTGCTAATTGGAAAATTTCACACTAAAATAAATCATCTTTATGGAATAACATAGGAAATAAATGTCTCAAATAAACAAAGCTTGGATGCCCTAGCCTATAATGTAGAAACATTATTTTGTCTTCTAGACAAAGAAAGATTTCCTACAACCTGTTGAACGTGTCCACTCACAGACGCATAATCCTCAAAATAGTATAGTCCTTCAACCTCTTTAGCACTGCCAATCCTCCTCCCCGAGATTTGATCCTGGAAAACACACATAGAGGGAAAGAAATTAACTACACAGTGCAAATCCTTAGTAATTTTGCTAATTAACAACAGATTACAAGAGAGGCCAGGCACATGGAGAACATTTTTAAGAGTAAATTTCGAGTTTAGAGTAATAGTTCCCATTCCCGCAACAACAGAAAATGACCCATCAGCAACCTTGACTTTATGATTACCAGGGGTAGGAACATAGGAAGTAAATATCTTCTCACACCCAGTCATATGCTCTGTCGCTCCTAAGTCTATGATCCAAGGCTCACCTTTTTCTGTTAGGCCCCCAAATGCGGTCAGATTGGTACCTTTTTGTGCCATAAGTGACATGGATGAAGACTGAGATAGATAACATTTGTTTGAGTTGTTCTAGCTGTTCATTTGAAAAAAAGCCTGCGGTTTTTGGTGTTTTTTCTGAACTAGCCTCAGCAACAACTTGAAGTACTTTCCTCTCACGATTATGGGATCAGTTAGAAATCCAATTTGTTGGTCTCCCATGAATTTTCCAGCACGTCTCCTTGGTATGGTAGGGCTTGTGACAGTGCTCACACCACTTCTTGTATCCTTTTGAGTCATTGCCTTTATTTCCATCACGATCATTGCCCGATTCCACACTTCTAGCCACCAATCCCGAGTTCTCCAATATGGGGATGCTGGACCCACCGAGCATTACACGACGTCGACTCTCCTCTCTTCGTACCTCAACAAAGATCTCCTCTATTTGTGGTAATGGTTTGATCCCCAGCAGGCGCCCACGGACATCATCTAGATCTTAGTTTAGTCCAGCCAAGAAGTCATAGATCTTGTCACATTCCACCATTTTTCTGTAAATGATTGCATCCTCCGAATTCTTCCAAGATGGAGTAGTGAAAAGGTCCAATTCCTGCCAGAGTTTAGTCAAGTCATGGTAGTATAGAGTGACATGGTTTTCTACTTGTCTTAAGTTTCTATCGTTATTTCTGAGTTCAAACATTTGGGAAGAATTTTCCAAGTCTGAGTAGGCAAGTGTCACAGCGTCCCAAGTTTGTTTTGCAGTAGGAAAAAGGATGTAAGCGTCTACGATATGGTCTTCCATAGAGTGAATTAACCATGCCATCACCATTGAGTTTTGAGCCTCCCAATTCGGATAAGAAAAATCATCGTGGCTTGGTTGTTGGATTGAGCCATCCAAATATCCTAATTTACCTTTCCCTAGAACCACCATTAAAATAGAATAGGACCATTTTAAGAAGTTTGTCCCATTCAGTTTATGAGCGGTGATTTGGAGGGAAGTATGATTTGAGTTTTCCGTAATTGTAGTGGGAACAATTGTGCAAGCTGGTTGTGAAGTACCAGAGGGCACCTCGGAACCCTCAACTCCTCTTGCTCCACTGCACTTCTTTTGATTAAACTCAGGAGAAAAACTCAAACTACAAAGTCTAGCCTCTGCCTTTTATTTTCCTTCCTCGGCAGATAGGAATAGATCTCATCTAACTAACCTACATATCAGGAAACTAACCTGCTTATCTAACTAACCAACTAACTGAAAACTTAAACTAATGGTAAAAAGACTGAATTAGACCTGCTAACAATAACAAAAGCCAAATTATTAGTTCATAATTATTTAAACATATTACATGAACTATACCGTACAATACAAATGTAAAACTAAAAATGAGACGACATGGGAATCGTCACAGTTTCAAATAAAATAGTAGATAAAAAATCTGTTTCATACCACATTGTTCAACCAATCCCTTGTCTCTGACTTAGCCTTCTCTTTTGGATCCTGTAACAAAAAAATATTAACACAATAAGTAGAGGGATTGTAAAAAGGAACTTCATAGATGGCACCACAAGTCTGCAACACACAATTTTGCACATGCATGTAAGTAATAGCCAAAAACTTTTTTCAATTGAGGCTTATGCCTCACCTTAGTTCCTAAAACAGCCTTTTTAATCATCAAAATATTGACAGAAACCAATGTTTTCTACCTCTCCTTTTCTTTCACCACTGTTATCAACCACTCCCTCGCCTTCCTATTTTTTCTCTCTTGTATCAAACATGGCCCAAGTATGAAGGTGCATGATCTGTTTGTATGTGAATGGAAGCTGAAAAACCATTTTTTTTTTTTTACATATTTTTTCCCAAATCCACCCAAAAATCAGCAAAAAGAGGGAAGGGGGATCAACCAATAATAAATATTCCTAAACCCCCAAAATCAGGTATAAAACTGCCTTGTCCACAAGATTCCAGGTCTGCTATGTCATTTATGATTATTCCACAAGCACAAATCCCACTTTCTAGGGCCCACAAATCTTTCACAAAAATAATTCATCTTTCTTCAGGTTTATTACGCGTTTTGGTAATGAAAAGTGCAGGGCTATGTCAACACTCAATTATTTCTACATCATGAGGGATTTGGGCTGGAAAAGAAATACAAGAGGTTAAACACAAAATATAAGACAGAACAACTTAGTGCAGAGTATAGTAGTAGTGCTTACAGTTTTTGGTTGTTGGCCCAAGCCTTCTTTAGAAAATGCCTTTGTTTTAGTCTCCTTTTCACATATTTTAAACCTTTCCATCTCGCGCTCGATAAGCTTGCGAGCATCGACCAGGGCCTGCTCATAAGAGGCACTAACCTACGTCAACAAATATCAAACAAAAAACAAAGGGAAAAAAGGATTAATCGCCATCTTCAAAACGATTCAAGTAAAAATCCATAGTTTTGAATCAATTATTGATATTATTAATCATAAACGGTGGCCTAGCAGCAATATAAAATAAATTCAATACAATAAAAATAAAAAAGTAAAGTACTGTAGGTCCCTTCAAGCAACATTCATGAATAAGCTCAATATTGGATATTTTAAACATCAACATTCAAAAATATTCATTTATGCCTTTTTTTTTTTAATTTGCTTACTGACTGACTACAGAGTTTTGTTTTATTTTTCTAATCATTATTTAGTCCGGAGGCATTAGAGAGAAATTCTAATAATTATTTTCTTACCAATGAAGCCATTTGTAACATGCTAATGCTTTGAGAATTGAAGAAGATCAAAATAAAATAAAAAATAATAATAATAAACAGAATCATCATTAAAAACTCTGTAATCTATATAGAATTCAAATGTAAAAGTGAAAGTAGAGAGAGAAAGAAGAGAGAGAACCTTCTTGTCCTTGATCTCGCTGGACTGAATCCAGGTCTTGATCTGGTCGCGATATCGCTGAAGCTTTTTGATCTCTTTCTTCAAATCAGCCTCGAATTTCTCCTTCTGATTCGCATTGTCTGTATCGTAAACCTAAAAAGCAATGAGAGGAAAAAGAAAAATAAATTTTCCCAGAAGCCAAACAGAAGAGAAGAAAGAGAAGGGAAAGAAAGCTAACCTTATTCCAGATGCTGTCGAAGACATCGACGCCTTCTTGAACCTTCTTGAGAACCCTGTCAATCTCACCCTGTAGCTTTCTGCTCGCCCCCATTTTTGCCAAACCAAAACCTTTCTTCTTCTTCACAATCAGAAAAATAAACCTCCACACTTTGGGACTCTCCCTCGTTTAAATTACGGATTATCGATATCCGTATAAATCCTTTTTCATTTAAAAAAATAAAATAAAATTTGCTCTGAAGTCCCAAACCCTTGAGTTTGTTGTGCTTTTACCTTCTGCTGTCTCAAAGCTGTTGCAACAACAAAAGTAAAATTATATGTGCTTGCTAAATTAGGTATAAATTTGCTGTAAAGATATATATGGATAAAAATAAACATATTTTATTAATTATATTTGTAGTTTTAGTATTAGTTTAAAAATATATTTTTATTTTTATTATTAATATAATTTTACAAAAATAAATTTTTTTATTAAACGAGATAAATTTTTTGTTCACATAAACATATTTTTTATTTATTTTTTCAAGTGATACGTTTGTTTTATTTTTTAAAACCAGTACATTTGTTTTTACTAGTTTCAATTAGATTAAAAAATCACTTTCATTTATTTTTTGAACGTGTTAGTTGATTTATTTTAATTGTTAGTATATGTTTGGTCGGAAGTAGAGATGGAAGAAAGGGGAGGGGTGAAGGGAGAGAAAGAGTGAGATCTTTGCATTCTAGGCCCACTACTTTATATTCCTCTACTAATTGAGGAATCATACAATCCATCACTAAAAAACTTAAAAAGATTATTTTATCCTATAAAAAGTTAAATATGAAATAGTAAAAGGACAATATAGTAATTAAATATATATTCGTTTATGCATCTTTTTAATTCTCTATCTCTCTTACTGAACAACATAAAAAATTATTGCATTTCTCTCTATTCCTTACATTTTCCATCTTTCCAAGGGCCTGTTTGGTATTACTTCTAGAAGCTTCTTTTAGCTTCTGTAACCATGTACAACAATTTAGAGTGTTTGGTCAATCTTGCTTCTAAAAGTTTCCAAAAACTGCTGCTCAGTACTAAAAGTTGAGAAGCAACTTAAGGGATGCTTTTTTAAGCAGCTTTTGCTTTTATGATCTAAAATTACTAGACTAACCTTATTAATAATACATAATTCCTAAACTACCAATTTTTTCTTTAACAAATTAAAATAAATCAAATAACATTTTGTTTAAAAAAACGTAATCAAATACTCAAAAAAAATGCAATCTTATAAAAAAATGAATAAACAAACGTACTCAAAAAAAAATGAATAAATAAAAACAAATACACCAAATACCACGTTATGAATTAAAGTTATTTAATTTTTTTTAAATTTAAATGAAATTTATAAAAAAAACATATTGTGAGAAAAAAACGAAATAGCTAATAACAAGATTCTCCAAGAAATCTTCCATAATATTCTAGCAACCCAAAACCTATGATTTCAAATTTTTGATAGGTTCTTCAGTACTCATTCTGTATTAGTGTAAGTCGTTCGCTATTCTTATTTGTATTTTTTTTTCTTCTTTATGTTTTTTAAACATTGATGAACTAAAACTATAAATATGTTTAGTAAAATATGTCTATTTTAGACCCACAGTAATTTTATACATAGTTTACCAAACAACTACAATTCTGCTTCTGGTCCTCACGGCAGCTTAGAAAAAAATTTACTAAACACCTCCCTGCCTTTGGTCCACTGCACAACACAACAAAAGCACAACACAATAGAAGTTACGGCACAACATAGCACTACCAAATTGGCCCTAACTCTCTCCCTATCCTTCCTTCTCTCCATCCCTCCTGCCAAACAGAGCCTTAGGGAAAAAAATGGGCAGATTGAGAATAATGTATTATTATTAAGGTTGGTTTAGTAATTTTACTTTATAAAACAGCAGTTTTTAGAAGCAATTGTTCAAAAGCAGAGTTGATCAAACACCTTAAACTGCTTTAGGTAGTTATAAAAGCTAAAAGCAACCTCCAAAAGTAATACCAAATGGGCCTTTAGTTTAATTTTTTTTAGTTGAATTTTAAGGGTGTGTTTGGTTGCAATGGTAAAATGGTAATGATAATGTGAACGGAAATGAAAATGGAGTATTAATGGAAAAAAAAGTTGATTCATTTATTTGGTTGTAACTTAAGGAATATTATAGAATGGAATGTGAATATTTTCATGTTGACAAAATTACCCTTATGTTATAACCCTAGTATTTTATATATCAATATAATTAATATAGTGTTTAAATTGTAATAAAATTACATAATATATTATATAATTACGATATAAAATATAATAATATTATGATAATGGTAAATATATAGAATATTCTAAAATATAATGATGATATTATAATTATTATATTTCTGTCATTATAATATAAAATATAATAACAATATAAAATATAGTAATATTATGATAATGGTTAATACAAAGAATATTACAAAATGTAATAATATTATGATAATAGTTAAGATAGAGAGTATTATAAACTGTAGTTAAAATATTATAATTATATTTTTCTTGTTATAATATATAAAATATAAAGGGCTATTTTATTTGCACCCCATTAACTTTTTACATTGCCTTTTTAAATATACCTTCCTATAAATTAAAAATAACTAAATTTACTTATTGCACCTCTTATAATTTCAAAATACCCTTATGATTATTACTTTCTTTCACTTTATTTTTATTTTTACATCCACTATTTTTTATTGTTTTAATATTCTTATTTTTCTATCTCATTCTGTATTTTTTTTGTTGAAGCTCTTTCATACATAAAGAAAATTTTTAAATTAAAAATTTACATATATTCGTTACAGTTGACTAAAAGAAATATTACCACATTGAGTAAAGACGTCGCACTATAAAATAAATTAATAAAATGCCCAAATGATCTCGCAACTCAAAAGATAGGAAAAGAAAAAAGAAAACAAAAATATTTAACACAAATAAAACAAAAGTGGAAAAAGTAAAAAAATGGCTATGAAGTCATTTATGGGAGCTATATAAAACAATTGATAATACCTCCAATGAAATCGTTTAGTTTCATATTGAGTTAAATATTACCTATAATTACAACTTTTCATTATAACGGTCTAAATTTTAACTGAAACAGAGTCGCAAATTGTTTGTTATGGTCGTTTGAAAATATACTCGATCAATAAAAGGCAATAGCCTTTGAGATAAGGGCAAAAATGGCCTAGAAGGTAATTGGCATAAAATTTTATAATTTCAAAGATTCATTTGAGAAACCATAACTTTGCAAATTTTAGCTAAAGCAGAGCAACAAGCTGCTAGTTATGGTCGTTTGAATATATGCTCGGTAAGCCAAAGGCTATATAGCCTTCAAGATAAAGTACAAAATAGTCTAAAAAATAATTGGAATAAAATTTTATAATTTTAAATATTTGATATGAAAAACTATAAAGGTCCAAACTTTAACTGAAAAGATCCACAAATTGTTTGTTATGAATGTTCTAATATGTTATAAAGGCAAAAATGGTCTGGAAAGAAAATTGGATAAAATTTTATAACTTCAAAGATTCGATCTGTAAAACTATAACGATCTAAATTTTAGCTTAAACAGAGTCACACATTGTTAGTTACAGTCTTTAATATGTGGTCAATTAGCCAAAAGACTATAGCCTTTGTAATATGGGTAAAAATAGACTGGAAAGGAAATGGGATAAAATTTTATAATTTTAAAGATTTGATTTGAAAAGCTAACAGTCCAAATTTTAGTTGAAACAGAGCCACAAATTGTTAGTTTTGGGCATTTAAATATGTGGTCAATTAGCCAAAGGCTATAGCTTTTGAGATAGGGGTAAAATGGTTTGGAAAGAAATGGAATAAAATTCTATAATTTCAAAGATTCGATTTGAAATACTATGAGGGTCTAAATTTTAGCTTAAATAGAGCCACAAATCTTTGGTTATGGTATTTTTAATATGTGCTTATTCAACAAAAGGCTACAGCCCTCGATATAAGGGCACAAATGATCTAGAAAGGAATTGGGATAAAATTTTATAATTTCAAGGATGCAATCAGAAATATTATAATGGTCCAAGTTTTAATTAAAACAGAACTATGAATCGTTAGTTATGGTCGTTTGAATAGTTCTTGCTTAGTCAAAAGCTATACCCTTCGAGGTAGAGGCAAAAATGGTCCAGAAAGGAATTGTGATGAAATTTTATAATTTCAAAGATTTGATCAAAAAAACTATAATAGTCTAAATTTTAGTTGAAATAGAGCCAAAAATTATTGGTTATGGCTATTTGAATATTTACTTAGTTAGCCAAAGGCTTTAGATTTTGAGATAGGGGTAAAAAGGACCCAGAAAGGAACTAGAATAAAATTTTATAATTTCAAATATTTTATCTAGAAAACTATAACGGTCCAAATTTTTAGCTTAAATAGAGCCACAAATTGTTAGTTATGGTTGTTTTAATATGCACTAACTTTGCTAGCCTTCTAAGAGAGGGGCAAAAATGGTTCGGAAAGGAATTGAGATAAAATTTTATAATTTCAAGGATATCATCAGAAATACTATAATGCTCTAAATTTTAATTGAAATGTAGCTACAAATTGTTAGTTATGGTTGTTTGGATATGTGTTCAATTAGCCAATAGCTATAGCCTTCGAGATAAGGGAAAAGATGATCAGAAAAGTAATTGGCATAAAATTTTGTAATTCCAATGATTAAATATGAAAAACTATAATAGTGCAAATTTTAGCTGAAATAGGGCTACAAGTTGCTAGTTATGGTCCTTTGAATATATGGTTGATTAGCCAAAGGCTATACCTTTGAGATAAAGACCAAAATGGTCCAGAAAATAAGTGACATAAAATTTTATAATTCTTAAGATTCGGTCTGAAAAACTATGACAGTCCACATTTTAGCTGAAAAAGATTGACAAATTATTTGTTATGGTTGTTCGAATATGTTATAGGGGCAAAAAAGGTTTGGAAAAGATTTAGGATAAAATTTTATAATTTCAAAGATTTGATCTGAAAAACTACAACGATCTAAATTCTAGATGAAAGAGAGCCACAAATTGTTAGTTTTGGTCTTTTGAATATATGCTCGATTAGCGAAATTGTATGAACTTCAAGATAGGGGTAAAAATGAACTAGAAAGAAATTGGGATAAAATATTATAATTTTAAAGATTTGATCTGAAAAACTATAACTGTCCAAATTTTAGCTAAAACTGAGCCATAAATTATTTGTTGTGGACGTTTGAATATGCACTAAGTTAGCCAAAGGCTATAGTCATCAAGATATGGGCAAAAATAGTCTAGAAAGAAATTGAAATAAAATTCTATAATTTCAAAGATTCGATGTAATAAAGACTATAAAGATCTCAATTTTAGCTTAAACAGAGCCACAAATCTTTAGTTATGGTCGTTTTTATATGTGATCACTCAGCCAAGAGATAGGGGCAAAAACTGTCCCAAAAGGAATTAGGATAAAATTTTATAATTTCAAAGATGTGATCAGAAATACTTAATAGTCTAAATTTTAGTTGAAGTAATGCTATGAACTGTTAGTTGTGGTCGTTCGAATATGTTCTCACTCAGCCAAAGGCTATAGCCTTCGAGATAAGGGTAAAAATGTCTAGAAATGTAACGACCCTACCTACATGGTTGTTGCTTAATTTCTTAATCTTGATCTTAAACATGCTTTAACATAAAGTACTTAAATTGTAGAATAAATTTTTTTTCCTAAAACTTTACCTTGATAATGATCTCCTAAAATATTTTTTTAAAGAAATATTGATTTCTTTAGACATAATAATAATATAATAATAATCATTATGGTTTAACATAATCGTAATTTCTAAAGACTTAATTCTATACATACATCATATGTAAATTTCTTAAAATATAATAATAATAATAATAATAATAATAATGATGATGATGATGATGATGATGATGATGATTTCTTAAAACTTTTCTTTTAAACATAAAGACAATTATTTAGAAACTATTTCCTATTAAATATTTCTTAATTTACAAGATAACTAGTAGGTTTACAAGCCCTTAGGTTCCTTCCTCTTGCAAGCCGGTTTTACAAGGGTGAATTCTACTTAATCAGTTTGTAACACCATTTCATATGAATAATGCTTAAATTAACAGTCTATACTCTCTTTTTTTTTTTGTTTGAAAGTAACTCTACAAACACTTGTCAAAAAAAAAAGGAAAAAAAAGGAAAAAAAAAAAGACAAAAACTAATGCTTGCTATTAAGAAAAAAAAACAAAAAAAAGGTCTTCAACAGTAAAAGTGAATAGCAATGTAGTGTATAATATTGGGAATTGAAGTGAAAAACAAAAGAGAACCTTCAAGACATTAACAAGTTTGTTAAGTTGGTCAATAGCTTGTTGCAACATGGTTTGAGTATCAGAGACAATTATAGTGAAGAATAACTTGTCTCTGTTTAGACCAACCGCCAACGAGTTGATGTTATATTCCCTCATTGCAAAAACTCCAGCAATCCTATTTATATATAAAAAAGAAGGCAACAAAGAAGTACCTCATCATACACATACACACATATATCTATTTCAATGGTTATAATCAATTGGCCAAATTGACCAAACAACAACGCGTTTTATTGTGGCGTCCGACCTGAGCGTACTCCCTCAAGCCTCCATAGGACTCACCTTGTGGGGTCCCCGGACTTATGGCTCTTATTGGTAGACCATCCCCGTGCCGCCCACTCATCCGTACTGTCCTCTCTGGGGCCCTCTGGCCCCTCAGGATTTTCTTTTGTGTCCCTCGGGTTCGAACCTCAAACCTCCCTTAAGAGG
>CAMOHE010053953.1:0-30034 GCA_946598075.1 Artocarpus hirsutus
AGATCCTGGGAATGCTTTTCCAAACTATGATTTCAAATGCACGTTATTAATTACAATAGTTTGCTACAAATAATGTTTTAATGAATGAACGTAACGACATCTGTGACGTCCGAAAAGGGGGCGTTACAGAATAGCTGAATTACATGTTCTGACATTTGAAGCAACAACTGTGGGTGAAGTCGTCGGAAGCTTCGTCACATGGCCAGAGAGGTTAATTGAAGTCATCACAATGACGAAGACGAGTTGAGTGCCCAGCCATATTCCACAAGATCTAGAGGGAAAGAAATGCAAAAAAAAAAAGCTATACAAAAGCAAGGGGGAAGGAAGGGAGGGAGAGGGAGGGAGTGGAGGGGGGTGAAAGGGGAGCAATGGCGGAGGAGAGAGAGAGGGAGGACTTACCGATGACTACGATGGCAAGGGGCGACAATGTTGTGGGTGACGGCAATGACAGGCGGCAACGTGACGACGATGAGAGAGAGCTTGAGAGAGAGAGAGAAACTTTTAGAGAGAGAGCTTGAGAGAGAGAGAGACTTTTAGAGAGAAAAGGGTAGCTGCAATTTCAAGTTTGAAAATGGTTAGGGGGCGTACGATTTTCAAAAAATATAAAGCCCTAGTCCGTACATTACATGATGGTTTTTTAGAAAAACTATTGTGTAATGGAGAAATATAGATGACGGTTTTTTAGTAAAACCATTGTGTAATGTACAAGGTTACGTGATAGTTTTTCTAAAAAACCGTCATGTAAGGTTAAGCTTACATGATGGTTTTTCAAGAAACTATCATGTAAGCTTAATTTCCCACGATGGTTTCTATGGAAACCGTCGTGGAATATCCTTTTTTATGACATTTCTTAAGAAAACCGTTGTCAAAAAAGGTCAAATTCACTAGTTATATAAGTTTTTCTCTTCTGCCCAGGGTGGCCAGCCCATGTGTTAAGCATCCAATGGGCCATAATGTTTACTTTTTCCTGTTTTCATCACAAATATAACTATAAATAGATATCCTAAATCCTTAAAAAAGTGAAAAACAAAACAAAGAAATATATTTAAATAAATTAACATTTTTTTCTCTTTTTTTTTCATTGGTTACTCAATACATATCCATTCCACATCTTCACAAAGCAAGTGCAAAACATCATCTTCAAAGTATCTATCTCTTCAACCGTCAATAACTACTCTTGGCTTCATCGGGACAACTAGAGAAATTCCATGTCTTGGAGATCTGTACTATAAAAAACTAGGATTGCTTGTGATGCTATAATGAAGGGATCATTCTTGGCTTCATTAGGACAACGTGTGCTTTGCAGGAGGTAAGCAAGTGCCATTCCCTCTTTTCTTAGGAAACAAATTAGGCTTAATCTCTATTTCCATGAGATCCAACTGTGCTTTTTCACCATCTTTAGTCTTGCCATCAAAGGCTTTCTTTTGTTTGCAGTAACAATGATCTTTTGGCACCCATCTTCTATGACCAAAAAAATGGTTTTCTTACCATTCTTCAACCGTTTGTGAGACATTTCCTTCATATAAATAGGACAACTAATAGAACTCTTCATCGAATAACCAGATAAATTGTCATATGCGGAGAAGTTGTTAACTGTCCATATGAACATTCCATGGAGTGTGAACGTCTCTTCTCGATAAGCATCTCTAACTTTGACTCTATTTTTCCACAAGTTTTTAAGGTCATCGATTAATGGTGCCAAGTATACATCAATGTCATTGCTTGGTTGGTTAGGACCCAAAGTCAACAAAGACAACATTAAAAACTTCTACTTCATGCACATCTTTGGAGGGAGATTGTAGTTAATAAGTATTATGAGCTAAGCGCTATGCCTACTACTCATGTTGCCATGGGTTCATTCCATTCGTCCACAAAGCAAAATGTATATATCTTGGATCCGCACTAAAGTCAGCATGATTGGCTTCAAAAGTCTTCCATTATGGTGAATCCACCAGGTGTCTAAGCATACCATCGTTGACCCATTTGTCATGATGCCATGTCAAATTCTTGGTAAGTTTTGGGTTTTTGAATAAACGCCTTAAAAGTGATACCGATGAAATGTACCATAACACTTTCTTTGGCACTCCATTCTTACCTTCTTTTGGCTCCTTTCCTTTCTTCCATCTTATTTGTTGACAAATCGGACAATAATTCTTGTCCTCATACTCATTCCTATAAAGAACACAATCATTTTCACAAGCATGAATTTTCTCATACTCTATTCCCCAAGTGCTCAAAGTCTTTTTAGCTTTATACATACTAGTTAGTAATTTATTACCCTCTGGTAGAAGCCTTCTTAAAAATTTTAAAAGCTTTGTGAAACTAGAATTTGACCACCCACCCGACACTTTAAAATTCCATAATCCAACTAAAGCAGACAATTTGGTGAAATTAGTATACTCCTCATACACGAGTGTCTCAGCATTATTCATCATTGTCTCAAATAAATCCAGATGGTGTAAAAAGTGTTCTTCCAAATCATTGACCATGTCAACCATATTGTCATGATCATCCATATTATCCTCCACAATAGCTTCTTTTTCTTTACTTACTAAAGTTGGATTGAACTTAGACTCACCATGAAAATGCCACATTTGATAACTACTCATAATTTCATTTCGAAATAAATGTCCTCTAACAACTGGAATTGGATGCAATCTATGGTTTCCACATTGAACACAAGGACACTGAATTTTATCACCATTGGCATAAGTTTTGGCAAAATTCAAGAAGTCTTCCATACCATTCACATATTCTCTAAGCAATCAAAAATTCTACATCAATTTCCTATCCATTTCTCAAGTCCTAAATCGAAACAATAGATAGCAATTCAATTAAAATTAATGTCACAAATTACACATACCTATAATATTCTAATCATAAAACAAAAACATTCACCCATCATAAAACAACTTACACATACTCATCATAAAACAAATTAATCATACCCATCCACAGTACAATAAACATGGATTAAACAACAAAATCAGCAACAATTTATCAATTTCTAATAAAAACTTACAATTAGGAAGGAGATAGTGTGAAGGTGAAGAGGGATGGCGATAGTAGTTTCAAAAGGGTCTATGTTCATACTTAAGAGGTGAGTTTCTGATTTATGTCTGGTTGTTGAGGTGGCAAAAGGGATTTTAAGTAAGCTACCGTGATGGTTTCTTTCAAAAACCATCGTGGTATGTCAAGCTTAGCATGAAGATTTTTTTAAAAAACCATTGTGATGGACCCACAACCTACCATGACAGTTTTCATCTTCTCGAGCGTAACTCCCCACATTTTTTTCCCTTATTACGATGGTTTTTAAGAAAAAGGTCATTAAATAAGGGTCATATAGTCTCAAATTTGTTATAGTGACATATATAAATCAAGCTTCTATAATTATAAAATAATATATTTTATAATTATCAACTCTAAAGCTTTTCCACTAAAAGCTTTGGGCTGCACTTTTGAACTATACAAAATTACAAAAACTCCAATAAGTTTATTGTCCATTACATGTCATAATATGTAACATCCCCATAGGATATTCATAATCGGTTTAAGGATAAATTCTATTTTACGTGCTTAATTATTTTTATCTTACGTTCTATTATCTCACTATTGAAAACTTACTATTGATAAATAGTATATCATTCTCGTTACACCTATGTATCCAAATGGTTGAGTGCTCCAATTTTCAGTTATAAGGTAATGCCTATAAGAGAATATCATTGACTCTACAAAACAGCCATGGAGTCCATATCTATAAATAATGAGTCTACATCAATCTAGAGTCATGTCTTTAATGTACCAGCATGCATATCTGTATCTAATTTAGGATGTCATCCTTTGGTACATCAAAAGATAAAAGTCAAGAATACGAGCCTATTAATTCATTTTAGGATTAAGATACGACATATATGATTGTCTAAAGTGAATTGATTTAAACAAATAAAATAATTAACCAAATAAATTCATCTTTAGTCTCGTTCCAATATATCGTCATCTATGACATTATATCAATGTTTCTACTCATAGAGTCTAACTTCAATGACTAAGACAAGTCATTTTCTGTTAGGGATGTAGACAATATAGCAATCTTAACATGAATAAAGCACCCAACTTTATTTCCTTGATTGCGGACCTTATCATTTAGACAATCACCTTTAAGATCATGTCTTTTACATAATCTGTTCCTTATATGCACGATCTTAAAGGTTTAGACTGACAGTCTCAGATTTTATTTGCCTATCATGTATTCTACATAAATGAGCATAAAGAGGGCAACATTTGATATATGAAAATAAATATTAAAATCTTTATTGATTAAATGTCTCCAAAAACTATTACTTTATTTAATCCTTAGGGCATCTAGCCTAATAATCTCCCACTTGCCCTAAGTGAGTAAATGTGACATGTTACGTATCCCCATAGCCTCAACTGAATGTGACATGTTATGCATCCCTATAGCCTCAACATACTTCTCAAAAGCCCTTGTTGGTGGTGTCTTCGTGAAAGAATTAGCTATATTGTCTTCGGATGTGATCTTGCATGCTGTAACATGTCCATCCTCTATGAAGTCCTCTATCATATGATACTTCCAATATATATGTTTACTCTTCTTGTGAAGTCTTAGTTCCTTAGCATTAGCAATCTCTACAGTGTTATCATAGTAAGCGTTATCGGCTTACCCATGCTAGGAACTACCTCAAAATCTCGAAGGAACTTATGGAGCTACATAGCGTCCTTGAAAGCTTCACCAAGTGCCACATACTCAGTCTCCATCCTTGAATCTGAATTGCAATCTTGCTTGACACATCTCCAAACAATGGTACCTCCTCCTAAAGTAAACACAGATCCTAAAGTTTATATTCTCGTATCCAGACAGGATTAAAAGTTTGAATCAGTGTATCTAAGAGGTATTAGATCCTCATCAATACACTATCATATAAACTCTAGTCCTTAGGTACTTGAATATATTCTTAACCGTAAACCAACGGTTCGGTCCTAGATCTAACTGAAACCAACTCACTATCCCCACCGCATAACATATGTCAAGTCATGTGTAAAGCATCGCATACACAAGACTACTTACTACCGCAGCATAAGGCACTTTCTTCATGTCTTCTTTGTCTACATCAGATTTTTGGACCATCTCTTTTGGAAAAAGTACTTCTAGACCTAGATGGTTGCCCACCTTTCTTAGAATTATGCATTGCATACTTCTCAAGAATCTTGTCTATATAGGTAATTTGAGATAAAGCTATCATCCTATCTTGAAATATTTGGATATAGAGAACATAATTAGCTTTACTCAAGTCCTTCATGTCAAACTACTTATTCAACCATAATTTGACTAATGAAAACACTCCAATGTCATTATCAACAAGCAGAATGTCATCTACATAAAGAAGTAGAAAAACCACCTTCCTATCTCTAATGTGTTTGTAATCACATGGTTTGTCCATGTTTTGTTCAAACCCATAAGTCTTAATCATTTCATCAAATCTTATGTCCTAAGAATGGGAAGCTTGCTTAAGTCCATAAATAGACTTTAGTAGCTTATAGACCTTATTCTCTTGACCTTATATAGCTTTGAACTTGTCTAGATGTACCATATATATGGTCTCATCAAGATAGCTATTCCAAAAGGCTGTCTTGATATCTATTTGCCAAATCTCATAATGAAGAGCGGTAGCAATGGACAAGAGAATGCATATGGACTAAGCATGGCTATAGGCAAAAAGGTTTCCTCGTAACCTCTTACATGTATCCCTTTGCTATCAGTCTAGTCTTATAGATTTTGACTTTTCAGTCTACTCCTCTCTATCTCTTGTAGACCCACTTACACTATATGGGTTTTACCCCTTCGGGAAGGTCCATAAGCTTTCAGACTTGATTAGCCTTCATAGACTTCATCTTAGTGTTCATAGCTTTTGTCTAGAGCTTTGAATCAACATACTTTATAACCTCTTTGTAAGTATAAAGATCTCTGTCATGTTCAACCAGTTCAGCTAAGTAAGCTTCACCATTGAACATATCAGCTAAGTAAGCTTCACCATTGAACATATACCTCTCGGGTTGACTCTCGATCCTCCCACTATGTTGAAGCTCCCTAGGTTGTTGTTTGGCTTGTTTTTCTATACATTGATTGGATTAGTTTAAACTGGAACCCCCAGAGTGATCGAATCACTCATCATTGCATCGAGTGCAATAATACTATAGGCTTAAAGTCATTCATGTAACTTTCCTCAAGGAAATCACGTTTGTTAAAACTACGAATTTATTTTCTTTTAGGTTATAGAAATAACCACCTTTTGTCATTTTGGATATCCAACAAACACGCACACCTTAGAACATACTTCCAACTTATTTGCATCCAAGTCTTGGATATGAGTAGGATATCCCTATATACGAATATGGCTTAAGGATGTTTTCCTACCCATCTACAACTCATGAGGAGTCTTAGGAACCAAATTTGAAAGTATATTGTCCAAAAGATAACATGCGGCTTGTAGTGCATATCCCTAGAAAGATAAAGGCAATGTAGAATAACTCATCATGGGCCTAACCATGTCTAATAAAGTCCTATTCCTTCTCTTAGCCACGCCATTCTATCCATTATGTCTGACTATCTTAAAGGTTTAAACTGACAGTCTCAAACTTTTATTTGCATATCATATATTCAACATAATGAACATACAAAGGACAACATTTGATATATGAAAATAAATAATAAACTCTTTGTTGATTAAATGTCTCCAAAACTATTACATCGTTTAATCTTTAGGGCACTTAGTTTAACACTTCTAAGATTTCTAGTAGATCCCCTAGTGATCGTTTATGAATTCCTGCCAAAATTGGCTAAGAAATCAATCAAGAGCTTTGGCAACATTTTTAGACTGGTTTGACCACTAGGGAATAGGATGGGCTATCTTGAGAAATTGATTAAATCAAAGTTAAGCGTTTTGCCTTAAAAAGGACCTTACTCTTCTAGCCGGCCATCTTCTTGTATACATAATCAATCAAGTTCTTCCAATCTGAAGACTTTATTTGATTGGAAAACATATAAATAACCTAATACTTAGCATCAAGATCCAGAAATCACAACCCCACTACCTCAGGAAGAAAAAGTTTGATAGATTGATCAAGATTAGAGTTGAAACTTTTAGAGAAATTTTGGTGGCAGATACTTACTCTTTATCGTAACCCGATTGAGACCTGTTATGTGTGACGTCTAGCCCAGGCGTACTCCCTCAAGCCTCCATAGGACCCACCTTACGGGGCCTCCAGACTTATGGCTCTTATTGGTAGACCATCCCCGTGCCGCCCACTCATCCGTACTATCCCCTCTGGGGCCCTCTAGTCCCTCAGGGTTTTCTTTCGCATCCCTTAGGTTCGAACCTCAAACCTCCCTTAAGAGGTTCTTATTTCCTTCGCGAGTACCAATTGAGCTACTAGCTCAATTGGTACTCAAGAAGGAAATAAGAACCTCTTAAGGGAGGTTTGGCGTTTGAACCCGAGGGATGCGAAAGAAAACCCTGAGGGACTAGAGGGCCCTAGAGGGGACAGTACAGATGAGTGGGTGGCACGGAAATGGTCTACCAATAAGAGCCATAAGTCTGGGGGCGCTGCAAGGTGGGTCTATGGAGGCTTGAGGGAGTACACCTGGGCCGGACGGCACAATAAAATGCTAGCTCAATTGGCACTCGAAAAGAAAATAAGAACCTCTTAAGGGAGGTTTGAGGTTTGAACCTAAGGGACGCGAAAGAAAACCCTGAGGGGCTAAAGGGCCCTAGAGGGGACAATACGGATGAGTGGCGGCACGGGAATGGTCTACCAATAAGAGCCATAAGTCCAGGGGCCCCACAAGATGGGTCCTATGGAGGCTTGAGGAAGTACGCCTAGGCCAGACGCCACATCATGCTTCTTAGCGAATATGACTGGTGCACCCCGTGGTAATATGTTGTTCCTGATGTACACTTTATTAGCAAGTTCCTCAAGTTGTTTATTCAACTCTTTCATCCCTTTCGACACCATACAGTATGGTGCTATGGAGATCAGAGTAGTTGTAGGAACTAAATCTAGCTGAACTTTATCTCTTGATTTGGCGGCAATTCAGGTAAGTCATTGAGAAATACATGTGGCCTATACTACAGGATGTTTTACTAAAATTCTAAGGGTAGAAGTTCTACATTGGGAAAGGCATCTGCTAGGGAGTGAACTGGTGGAACTGGGGCTAGGGAAACTACTGAGTTGGAGGCTGTTGGGATCTGTTCCTATAAAAGTTTGGTATTGTTAGCACACCAGAACTCCCTGAAATAGTATTGTAGGATCTTCCCCTTACACTCTAGTTACCATCACATGCTTGTTGTGAATAGGGTCGGAACCAATGGGTTGAAGCCTAAGTGCCATTTTCTTGGTTTCGAAAAGAAAACTAGACTGGTGGAGGGTCCTAATGTCCTTCTTATGTATGCACAATTCGCATGGTTTCAAAACCTAGGGCTATGACACCAACTCTTGTCATGCCCCAAACCAGAGTAGTGACAGTTTAATTGAAATAATAAATAAAAATTAAAGTTAAACTTTGATGATTCAAAACTTTATTTTCTCAACTTTTTCAAATATCTAAATAAAAAGTTAATTATTTCTAATAACTTAACAAATTTAAATAAAAATAACTTGACATAAAAACATAATATAATAAACAAGAATTACTGAGATAATCTCGATAAATTAGAAAAATTAAAAAAATAATGTCAAATACTGTCTAGGTCCCACCAGACCTCATAATAGTGCATACATAATTTAGACCAAAAGAAAATGACACCTAATTAAACTACAGTCCAACAAAAAAATCATAATGTATGATAAATATTCTCATTATTACATGCCTTGATAAAAAACACAAATAACCAAATCAACTCACGGACTCCACGAGTAATCTAGCAACATTATACTCAGCCACGTACTGCGAACCTCTTGGGGGGAAATAAAATAAAACACAAGTAGAAGACAGTGAGTGAAAGGCTCAAAAGGATTTCAAGTTCAAAACTGGATTTAGTACTAAAGCAGAAGCAGCACGAATATATTAAATGGGATAAATAAACAATATAAATCATTGAATAAAGTAGATCATACCAAACGCTTCATATGATTGTTGCGAAATCATAAGTAATTACTTATTGCACGGCCTAGAATGAACACCACCGAAGTGGCCAATCGGGGTTTTGGGACCTGCCCCCTAGGTTATCCTCTATAAAATATGAACTCTATATGGCACCATGCATTTAAAAACACTATTGACTGGGGAATCTCACTCGGGTGTGTTTATGCCAAGATATCGATATTTTCTCAAATTCATTTCTCTTTGGAAACAAATTGTAAGAACATTTGAAAATAACTTTAAAAGCATATTTAAATTCTCAAAAGCATTGAAGAATATAATTTAAAGCTAAAACACTTAAATATCATGGCTAAGAAGGAAGGGTATAAAATCCTACCTTTATTCCTAGCTACAGAACGTCTCCATACCTAAACTAGCTCCGCTAAATGTAAGTTCCATGGAAACAACAACTAATTTTAATAATAAACTTAATCATTAACTTTAGAACTTATACTATAGCTCATTAGTTTTTTTTGAAGAACTGGGTTTCAGCTATGAGTTTTTGAAAATAAAAGCTATGAGTTTTTGAAAGTAAAGAGGGAGGGAGGAAGGGAGGACGAGATAGAGAGAGCTAAATTCTAATAGTGGTATGGCTTAAAACCATGAGCTGTTGATGGTTTTCTGAAAGGGAGTTTCAAGGTTTGATTCATCATGTGAAAATGTCTAAGTGGAGAAGAGGGGTTGCTTTAGAATTTGTGACCAAAACTGGGCTTCCAGAAATAATTAATTAAGACATAGGGAAAATGTGCAATTTAAGTAATGTTAGTAAGATACTAAAATAATGACCAGAAATTTATTTTAAAATAATTAGTAATTGCTGAAAAATAAAATATATCAAATAAAATGAATTAAGAAAGTGAAAAGTTTAGACATGATTAAATTTTAATTAGACACACTAGTTGCCATTTTACACTAATTTTAATTCATTAAATTTAGGACATTACAATTACTTAGCCTCAAACATGAATAAAGTGAGCCTGATGGCCCGAGAAGCCAAACTATAGGGGAGCTAACTAGCATTTACAACATCTGCTTCCACGGCGAAAGCATAACACAACAGAGGAGCTCAAATATTGATACAAGTAAAAAAACAGAAGAAACAGGATAAAGAGGTGGTGAGTCAAAGGGAACGTCACAAAGGAGAAGATGGAGAGAATAGGGTGGCGAGGAAGGGGGTGGAGGGTCGCCGGACTTGGGTTAGTAATGATCCTTTATCTGCTAAATTTTCGCATTCTTTAGGGTCGACATGCATTTTGTTTGAGTGTGTTTGTTACCACAGTTATAAGTTTAGTAGTCTCCCAGACCTTACAGGAGGGAAAGGAGCATAGCCCATAGAAAACATGAATTCAAAGAATGATATGTGCGGAAAATGGGGAATAATTAAACAGTGACAAAAACATTGTTCACTAATCAGCAATATGATACAAACTACGGTACATAAGCATTAGCAAAAAAAAAAAAAAAAAAAAAAAGAAAAGAAAAGAAAAGAAAAAAAACCTATAATACACGAAATGATTAAAGAGAGCCCTCAACACTGGCTCACGTGATTCCGCGCACCAGCTGACACATGGTCACATACTAAGCACATGCTTTTTACCTTTACCTGACAAAAGCCTATAAAGAAATGCAGAATCCCACAATTTCCATAAAAGCTGGAACTGTTGCATAAGTATAAATAAGGTAATCGGAATAAATGTACCTATAAAAGTTGTTGTAGGAACTGACTTTAATCCATGAGGAAGAGAAATGAACAGTCTTCCCATGAATGCTACCATCATGGTTGACGTAGGAACTAAAAGTGTGACAAGCCCAATACTCAATTTCAAGGGTAGCAGACAAAGGAAATCCATTTCCCCATAGCTTGATGTGAGAATTGACAAGAACACTAGGGTTGAGATTGAAGAGGAAACTAATGTCAACGATTCGATTACGCTGAGAACATGAAACGAAAACCAACTTCTTTCTGTACCATTAGTAGCAAGCTGAAAAGCTGCAATAAAAGCTATAGTTGTAACAAGCAACGAAACCAACGAGCATGACGTAGCTGTACCTTTCATCCAACTCTCTCCATCTTTAAACAAAGCGGAATGCGATAGAGTGAATACATCTTCTGTGGTTAAGCCATTTGAATTTTTTCTTTCCGCATAAGGTGGTTGCATGATCTTCATCACGGCCTACAAAATTAAGTATTTTACCTCATAATCAATATCTCTTCGAATTGCCTGAATAATTTTATTAATTATCAAATCTGTTGGATTTATAGCTATATTAGAGTGCTTGCCTCAAACTATATTAAGTCGTGATGTAATTGCAATCCTCCAAGCTCAGGATAGCGTTATGTTGAGGAGGTAATGTCGCAGCAAGGTGTAACATATTGTTCTTTTCGGTGTCTTCAAAGGTTGGTATGACATCTTTGACAGAGCCAAACTCATGTAATAAGCTGAAGATGTTTGCATGACGATTCAAGACAGCAACATGGAATATAGTTCGGTTTTTCTCATCAACTTCCCATACCAAATCAAGGTAAGAATGAATAAGCTCCAACAAGAATGGAAAGTTCCCTAATTCCGCCACCTCGAATAAAAATCTTGACGGTTCATCAATAATTTGTTTCACCTCCAAGTCTGGTAATTGTACTAAAATTTCGTTCCACAGGCCTCTCGTAAGTTTAAGGGCATCACTTTCTACGTAATTTGTGTTGCATGAGGACATCAATCCTATGATGATGGAGTAAAATTAATACTGAATACAACTTTTGTCATAAAAATGATTTAACTTGAATATAGATTTGATATTTCAATAACTAACAAAAGAAATACTAGACATCATCTGAAGCAAAGTTCATTACAACAGAGAACGATCGAAATTTAGATGGCCATGCTACATTGTATCCTATGAGTGCTTAGGGAATTCAAATAATCTGCACAGATTATATGCATCTTCTAATTTGCCATACTAATACCTTCTCTCAAAATATTAAAAAGAAAAATTAAGTATCAGGTGAAAGACAGATACTCATATTGGTGTAACTCTTGCATAGTCTTGCACTTTGCTTAAGAAATGCCAACGGCTTTCGGGCAAAAACATGCAACGCCGTATCGCCATTTACATCACAAGCGAGGGCCAGTGTACTATCATCCTCAAACATTTTCAAGGCCAGACCTGCATATGCAGTCTCATATAAAGTCTAAGCTCACAAAATTGTAACAACACGCACACACATATAATGCCAACCGAATGTAAATATTTGATGAAAGCTAATCTTGAATGTAGACATTCTGATATATGGGCTACAATTTTACTTTTACAGAAATTATATCTCTCTCTCTCTCTCTCTCGCTGTAAAAGTAAAATTGTAGCACCCAAATCAGAATGTCTACAACTAAAGTAATGCTTACCATACAAATCAGAATGGATGCAAGTGAAAAATACCCCCCTCCTTTCTTCCTGACCTACTGTTGCCTTGGGCACGTGAAGCACAGTTTCATCTGCCATTGTGATTACCGCATGTAATATTTCCCAGTCTTCCCTAATGATGGTCTCAGCGCCTATCCAGTCATTGCTCAATGCAGCTTTGTATAGAGGAACACCTTTGTGTAGGTATTGTTGTCTTGCGTCTTCTGCATAGAATTTTAAAAGTAAAATATGAATGGTTTGTTCATTTGGTAGACTGCAATTTGGAAGGGTACGTCTTTTCTTATTTTCTTTTACAATCATTAGAAAAATTTTTCCATTCCTTTAAACAAGAGTTACACATTCTACTTGTCAAGTTAATTTGTTTATCAAGGCAGCCACATTTTAATTACAATAAATGAAAAAAATAAATAAGTACTGATTAGGATGATCATATGGATATCTTTTTAAATAATAGCGGCCTTTAAGTGCATAGCAATTTGTTAGACTTAATCTTGAGACTCCTGACCATGAGAATACAGTAAGCAATTTGTATTATTGTGGACAGTACCCAATTGAGGTGGAATGATTGGAAGTGAGAAGGATTTGTGACGTAGGATCAAGATATAGGAGATAGAATTGAAGAGAGGAGGATATAATGAAAATTTAAATAAAAAGTAAAAAAAAAGAAAAATTCAAAGAGAGAATAAGACTCAAGAGTTGAAAACCATGAATTTTAATATTAATTAACCATTTGCCTTTGAGATTAAATCGCAAGCTAGCTACCATGTTCAAAGGAAAACCAAATAACAAATTATACTGATATTAAATCAACATTGTGGCTTTCTAAAATCAACCGGAAGGCCCACCTCTGTGGTTGCCACAAATTTTCCCCAATTAATACTTATTAGAGTACAGCGTTGCCTCCTAAACTTATTGCACGTTAGTAATTTGCCTCTTTGAACTTTTAAACTTGACAAGTTGCACCATGATCTTACAAATTCGTAGCAAATCATTGTCTATTGACGCTTGTGTTACATTTTTCACTAAAATTGACGTGTGATTTTCACATAGATTACTAAATAAGAGTATCAAAAATTTTTTGTTATGAATGTTAGCCAAATTTATATTTAAAACTAAGCTTATTTAAATTTTTAATTTTGATAAAAACTTAAACAAAGATACTAATCATAATAAAACAATTTTTATTTTTTTAGTCAGGATTTTGTTTTGCAGGGCATAAATAATGTGAAAAAAATCAAAAACTCACAAAATATAAAAACTTAGTTCTTCGTACATGTTAAAGAACAATCTTCTCCTTTAAAAATTTTTATTCTTGGGTATTTAGGTTATTAAATTCTATGATCTAGTATGCTCTAAAAATTAAAATAACAATCATCCAAAAAAAAAAAAGCATGAGCTCTTTGAAACACTTGCTGGAATCTTCCAGTACGTAAAGCAAAGGCCTCCTCCGCTGATCTGAAGGTAAAGGCTGTTCTAGACACTTATCTTCATTTTTATTTTGTTCATTATCTCCCGTGTTCATTTTTGTGCCTTGCAGAGCAAATTCTACATGAGCATCAAAAAAGCATCCCCCAGTTTTTTTTTTAAGAATTAAAAAAAAAATCGACCAATTAAATTATTAAAAATTTCAAAAATACCCTAATTAATAACCATTTAAACACTTTTAAAATATTTTGTACATTATTTAAACATTGATTTTTTAAAAAATTAGAACCAAACTTAAAATAAAAGCTGACAAAAAAATCAAAAAATCAAATAAATTTAAAATTAAAACCAAAAATAAATCTTGGAAGTATTAAACAAGAGTGGACATAAGAGCAGATCGACCATGGGTGCTTAAGTAGATTGGAAAATTTAGGGGGAGACTTTTTTTCGTTTTTGTTTTTAATTTTTTTAGTCTCAAAATATTTTTGTTTAATTTTTAAATAGTTAATGTTTTAAATAGTATTCAGTTGGTGGTTATTGTGGTTATTCTTGACTTTTTAACTAATTGACTAGTCAAAAATGTTTTTTTTATTAGTGAAACTTAGAGATACTTTTAAAATTTTCCATTAAAACCAGAAGTCATGACATGCATGTAGCAATATGTGTTGGATATAATGGATAGTGTTTTTCTTTTTCCAAATCAAATGGCAAGATTTATCTTTAAAAAATGGTAATTAAGAGAGGCAACTGACATAGAATTTCTATTACATATTAATAAATAAGGTGTAATTTAACAAAATCAATAATATTCCAAGGACAAATAACAATTAGAGGGAAAAAATAGAACGTATTTTTATGAATCTATGCAGCCATAATGTAGTGCAGCGGCAAAATAATCTTAGTAGAAGGGGCGTGACAAATTATAAGTATACAAAATAATTGGTTCAAGAGGATCATGTATCAATAACCTAGTTTAATTGTTTAGCAGGCCAAAAAAAAAATAGTTAAGTTAATTACGACTATGTCCTACTGTTGTGACTATTCGTTCACTTTTTTATTCACACATAAATGGCTGATGAGATAAAGCCAATACCAAGTACCCGATGAAGCTCCCTGACAAGGAAAAACAAGAAAACAAAAACAAAAACTTCTTATAAAGAAGAATATGCGTTGAGTGACGTGTTTAATGCAGACCATGTTCAAATAGTTGATGTAGGATCCACCTCGCTACCTGTCTTCTCTATGAATTTTTATTTTTCTATAACATAAATTTAATGACAGCCAGGATTTTGTTTTGTTGAGCATAAATAATATCAAAAATATCAAAAACTCGTAAAATATTAACAATTAATTCCATTACTTAAATGGAAATATGTGTTACGCACTCAGTCTTCTTGATTATTTTTATACTTGAAGAGAGTTTAGTTTTTTTTTAATCTATTATACTCTTACAATTTTGTTAAAAATATTTTAAGTAAAATAAAATACACGTTTCAATCAAATGTATTTTTGATTTAATATTATATATGTGTGGTCAAGTAGAACATATTTAAGCAAAAAAATTTTGTGGAAAAAATAGATAAAATATTGAAAAATATATATTTTTCTAAAAAATTTTCCTGCTTTGAGGAAGAAAAAAAAATAAGTAGGGACACATTTGAAATTTGAAAAAAAAAAACTTCAATAATGATAGATTAAAGAAAGAATAATCATAAAAAAATAATAATTGAGAGTTGTAAAAAAAATACTCAAGGAGGGACACATTTGACAAAAATTATTTTTATACATCATTTAAAAAAGACAGGGATCATTATTGATATAAAAAAACCATGAAAAGAAGGCAAAGATCTTTAAAAAAATTAATAATAGGAGCAAATTGGATAAATATTTCAATTAAGTGCATTTAAACATGCTAAGATTTATAGGGGAAAAAAAAGCAAAGCAAAAATCAGGAAAAAAAATAAATAATAAATAAAAAAGTGGATGCATGTTTGAATTTTTTTTTTACTAATAATAAAAACGAGGTACATAGAGGCACAAATCCAATTAACGTGCCCTTACTGGTAAAAAGACTGCCTGCATATTCTGTTAGTTTTTGTCAGATGGCCCCACTTAATTGGTCCTTTTTTTAATTTCTTTCTTTTATCTTTCTTATTAATCATGTTTAATATTATCTGAAGGACTTCTTTTTTTTTTTTTTTTACTAAACTAAAACCATGATGTTAGCATTTAATCATCTTATTCTAACAAAACTATCCGTCTTTAAAAAAAGCACTAAACAAATCCCCTAGAGATATCGGCTAAACAAAAACGAGATTTGTGCTAATTTCCTCCTAAAATAGAGTTGGACAAATAAGATAGGTCGCATGCGGCTTTGCTCTTTTTGTTTCAGAACGAAGATGAGAAGCTACATCTTCCACTCTAATAAATGATAGATTTTGGTACCTACTATCGTCGAACGGAAGGAAAACTCAGACCTTACTATACGCCTCATTATGAATTGGACCATTTTTCCATTATAAAATCATAAACCTGAACCAATCAACCACATACAAGATTTTTCATACTCATTACCTTTTAAAATTTATAGATTTATTTTTTTATAAATAATTATATAAAATAAATCACCACAATTGTTTGCATTGGCAGATTAGAAATTACAAGACAAGGAAATTAATCATATAAAACTCACAGAAAAACTATGAAAAGAAATACCCAAAAAATAAAGGTTCTTCATATCAAGTGAACCTAAGATTTAAACCCTAGGCTTTAATATATATACATACATATACATATATATATAATATAGTTGAATGCATGGCTCTTTTTTTTTTTTTTTTTTTGCTTCAACATAACTCACGTTTATAAATCGACAAATAAGCAAATCTGACGTCTATTGGTTTCTAATATTTGGCCATAATTATCATTTTTTTTATCCAGCATAATTTTTATTTTAAGTTTTTCAGAAATGTATAAATTTATATATGTAACAGAAATTTATAAATTTATATATGTAAGTAGACTCTTTATAGTGGCATATTTCCAGATCTAGAAATCTCTCGGGATCAAAATACAATCCAAGGAGAACTTTCCCAAAACTTAAAACCATAAAAAAGGAATAATATAATATAATATAATATAACAAAAACCCTCCAAAAAGCAACACAGAACAAAACAAAGGGATTATTAAGGTTTGAAATATTAGATCTGTGACTCTTCGATGGTATTATGCAGAGGGAAATAAAACAATTTTTGTTTGAGTAAAAGCACAAAAGATTGGATGAATTATTATGGGAGAAAACAAAGAAAAAACCCTTAAAGGAAAAACAGGTTTAGGGAGCTTCTTTTTATTGTAGGGATTTGCAGCTTTAGAAGCCAAGACGGAAAGAAAAGACGTCTTTCTTTCTCTTTCTCTCTTTCTTAAAAAAACTCTTTTATTGTACATCATACATCACATCTCTGCCCGGATCATAACAGTAGTGAAACCACAACAGTAGTACTACTGTTAATAATGGTCTCTGATTGAACAATGGAAAGAATCCGGTCTTTAAAACTTCAATTAAGGATAGATTTATTATTAGGCAAAAAAGCAAGGGATAATTTAGAATCGTATTTTGAACTCTCATTAAGGAAAAAAAAAATCCAAATAAGAAAGAAGGGATGACTAAGAGGCAATACGTATGTATTAAATTGATGGCAGATCACTACATAAGTTTAATATTAATTTTAGAAACTTGTTCAGCAAAGTGTTTTGGAGTACGTATTCTTCTTTTTCATTTCATCCCTCCAATTTATTTTTTTTTTTCGTATGTTGTTATCTTCTGTTATGTTTTTTCTTTTTCTTTCTTTTTTTTTGGGAAATTTATATTTCTGTTTTCTTGGTTCAGCCGCTTTGTAACTTCATACTCGCAAAAAAGGGAAAATTATTAGAAACTAGAACCTTCGTTACACCTTAATTAAATGTACAAAACCCTTTCAGCAAAAAAGAAAAAAAAGAAAAGAAAAATATAATAACCATCACTCAAGAGGTTTGTTTCTGGATGAATGATAATTACAGTCAAAGGCTTGCTCTCGAACATGAGAACCAGAAATAGATACACACCTTGACGAAAATTTGTTCCTATGGCCACGCCGTTTCCAGATGATAAATTTCTGAGAAAGGTCTGCAATCGTGATTCCTTAGTAAATGTAAAGAAGAGTGGATTATTGTTGACTTCCTATAGCCCCCAATCGTTTATCTCCATATATATAGTATTATAGTTCAACAAATAAAGTGATAATTTTAAATTTCAAAAAATAAATTGGAGAAGACCTAGGCCATAGCTGTTAATAAATATATATTTTTTGGTCCTCTAGGAATCATAAATTAAGTTATGGAAATATAAAAGAAGGTAGATATAATCGCTATTGGTTAAGCAAAAGACAATAAGGCTCGATTAATTAGGACATTGTGTTGTCTTTCTTAAAATTTATAAAAACTAGATATGATGGCTTGCGGTAAAGCACTATTGATACGGTGCCTTACCACAGAGTTTTTCTTTTTCCTAACCATAGAATTTGGATTATTTGTTAATCGCTCTTAATCATAACAAAATTCTTTCTTAATTGCTCTTAATTAATCATGGCTAATTCACAACATTTGTTTGCCTTCTCCAATAAGTGTTTATAAATACTATAAGTATTTTTTTAAGGGTCACCCAAACATATTCATTAGTAGCTTTTTGATAGAATGTCATAAGCAACTTAAATTAAGTCATTCCAAAAGGGCTAAAGTCAAGAGTAGCTTTCAAGAATCCTTTAATTAGACACATAAATCTGAAAGAAACTTTTTTGAAAGCTATCCCAAATAAACGCATTGACACATTATATGAAGATAGATAGATTAATAGGCCTTTTGTCATTAGTCCAAATTGATCTAAAATTTATGATTCAAACCAATTATAGTTCAAATTTTTTATATGAATTTCGTTTCTAAACGAGCCACAAATATAATCTTTAGTAACTATATTATAAGTGAGAGCTTTCTCATGGCACTATTCAAAAATTGTCAAGTTATTTTTTTTGTGGTTTTTGTTCCCTTTTTCTTTTGCAAACTTTTATTTTTTGATTTTCCTACCACTTAAAAATTTTATTTTTTAACTAAAAATACTCTAAAACGTTATTCTTTCAATTGTGTCCTTTATAAATTAAATTTATTTTTGTAACTTCTCTACTGCAATATTTTATTTAGATGTGTCCTTTTTTAAATAACATTTTCCTTTTTCATATGTGCACTCCAATTAGTTTTCTATTTGATATAAAATTGTATGTAAACACACGTTTTGACTAGAACATGTATTTTAGTAGATATCTACATTTTAATTTTACATTCAAATACTATTTTCTCATCTATAACCTAAATATGTGAACTTTTTTTTCTTAGTATTTGCTAACGTTTCTTTTTTCCTCTTCTTGCCCTTAAAATTTTATATATCTTAATAATCCTTTAAGACATTATTTTTTTAAAATGCGACCTTTGTTAAAGCTTCTTTTCTTTTTTAATTGCTATGCTGAAGCATTTTTTAATGTGCCCTCTATAGTTTATTTTCTCGCATGCATGTCCTAATTAGCACTATCTATTAATTTTTTTTTCCTTTAATATGTTTCTTAAGGTATTTTCTTAAATATGTTACATTAATAGGTTCTTTGGTATATGTGATTAGAATCCAAATAGTGTAAAGCTCTCACATACTCCAGTAAAAAGCAAAAACTTGCTACAGTATAAAGCTTTCATATCCTACAAGGTTTTGAACTATAACCATGGCTCTAACCACATTTGCCAAACACCCTATAATTCATTTGTGCATGTAACATTTGACTGAAACATACGTATTAGATTAATAGGCCGTTTTGGATTGTAATTTAAAAAAAAAAAAAAAACTTTCCTACAGTGTTTTCTATCACAAAATTTGAATTTAAACAATTTTGTGTTAAAACTTTTGGTTTGAACTATGTTCCCAAAAAATCTATAAAATGGAACAAACAAGCTATAAAATGTGCATTTTGGTAAATCTATTTTTAATCTTATATTTCTAAACGTGCATCATCAAAATAAAATTTTTCACTTCCACTTTATTAAAAAATACTTTTTTCTCAAACATGCCCTATACTTAAATATTTTTTTTTCTTTCAGCCCTCTAAAGTATATGCATCTTTTTTTAAATGTTACTTATAAACACTTTACTCTTTTACGTACTTTTCTTCATATATACTCCGAAATAAGTTTCTCTTGCCTTCATTAATTTTCTATTGAGAAATATGAAAGAGAGTTTTGTTTCATTAATTGTTTATTCTGTTTATTTATTTATTTATTTATTTTGTGTTTTTTCTTTTGTGTGTGCACGCACATGCTAAAGTCTTTCCTTTTCTCTCACACATGTCTCTATTTAAAAATTTTGTTGAGTGACATTTTTCAACTGCTATTTTCTCGTAGTATCTACTAATGAATTTTCTATATGATTTTGCTGACAATTTTTTTATAAAAATATGCTTTATTTGTTTAAACATGCTCACATTTTCTCTCTCTCTCTCTCTCTCTCACACATTTAACCAAAATGCATTTTCTTGATTGAAAAATTGCATTTCAATCCATAATTCTTTTTCCTTATTTTTAAATCTTATGTTTCAAATGAACCTTATTATATTTTTTTTCACTAATTTATCATTATTAAAATATTTTTTTCCTAAGGTGCAATAACCTAATTTTTTTAGTCAAATATTTTCCCAATAGTGACCCTCATATATGTTTTTCTCCTAATTGCGCTCCTTAAACAATTTCTTCTCAAGTGTGTTCTTATCTAAATATGTACATCATGCAACCCTCTCAAATACTCATTTCAATGGACCTCATAAACGATTTACTATCTAATGTTTCTAACAAAAAAATTTTTCCCTTCAAAATATGCTCAAACTAGACATTTTTTATACTAAACTAAATTATGAAGAGTAATAAATGAGAAAACCTAAGTTTTAGAAGAAATATTAGATCTTCACATCAAAAAAATCCAAGGAATGCATATGTGGGACTACTTCCTCAAACCTATCTGCTACTTCAGAGTAAAAAGACATTTGATCAGCTTGAGAAGGAAGTGAAAAAACCAATTCATGAAGGGATGTTGGTGAGTAGATTTATTTGCTTTTTTATCAAAAAAATATATATTAGTTATACGATATTTATTATCACTCATAATTTGTTGTGCAAAAAAAAATCATTTTAAAATGATAGAGCTCATCAAAAAGTCCATAGATTCATACATGGCACATCTCCATAAAGGTTGGCAGTGTACTATATTGCATGAGTACTTTAGGGATATCTGTAGAGAACTCAACCCAAAGATCGCAAAGAATTTGCCCCATCCCGATGTTACTGATCATGATCCTTGGAAAGCGGTTTGTGAGCACTGAACTACTCAAAAACAAATAGTCAGTTACAAAACTCTCCCTAAGCCGTTTATTTATATTTGCTAACGACAATATCTTTTTTACTTGATAATTTGTTCATTTTTTCAAAAAATATCAAAGCAAGATTCAAGAAATCTCAAGGTAAAAAAAAAAAACTACAACAACAAGCATGGTCAAAATCATTATGCACATCATGCTAGTTTGGTAGGTAAAATTTTTAATTACTTATATATTTTTTTTCATTTTGTCACTATAAATTTAAAATATTTGTGCGGGTTGATCCTATCGCTAATGAGTTCCCAAGTGACATGGTATTTCATCAAGACATGTACTTTGATAAAGTTACACGCCAATAGCGTGACCCCCAAGCAAAGGCAAATCATGTGAGCTACTAAGTTTAATTAATTATTTTGTGATTTTTACAATTAAGATTAATTTTATGTACATCTTTGCGATATGCAATCCAACCAGTCTTCTAATGCAACGTTGAGTTAGCAACATTCTCTATCTAAAGAGGGGATTATTCAACGAGTCTACAAAGCCTCATCTAGATACATCAAAGGGAAAGGTGAGTATTAAAAGGATCGTCTAGTTCTGGTGGAGCACAAAACGAAAATGCTTAGGCACAACAGCTGAGGATCGGAAGAGGCTTGATACACAAACAGCAATCATCCAGTACCTAATGTCCAAGTTAAACATGATGTTCCCTAGACGATTTGCTCAATTTGATCCAATTGCCTTTCCTCAACAATACACTTCATCATCGCGACCACAATATCCCACTCCGTCAATGCAACAACTATATTCGCCTCAACATCAATTCAATTCTCAATCCCTTAAGTAGGACCCTTTGCGAGATGATGACGTTGATGCTTACTATCCTTCACCACCAAGAGACCCTCATTATTAAACATATTAAAGACATTATTTATATATGTTTATGTGTCATTAGACGTATTTCAAAGATTACCTATGTTTGTGTTTTAGACTTATGGATTTTAAACTTATTCTACTTTTAATATTAGCATTAATTTTAGTATTATTCAGGTGATTTAATCTTTTAATTTACATTTAAAATAATATCAAAAATAAAAATCACTACTCAAAATGACCAAAAATAAATAAACCGCTTGAGTTTATCGACGCCTTTACCCGTTGGTAAGCTTTAACATTAACAAATAAAGTTTATCGGCGCTAGATTTAATATATTTGAAATAAATTATATTACCGACGCCTTTCAAATATGCGCCTGACAACCTGGTGCTTTTTCTCATCTCGTTAGCGATGCCTGTTAGGCGGTGGGAACTTTAGTGACACGGCCTACGCATCAACAAGTTTGGATACGCCTAACTCCTGATGCAGCCAGTGACACCCAAATGGCATCAGTAATTAATGTTACCGACGTCTAAATGATTTTACCGACTCATTGAGCATGTCATGAATTAGTTCTTTTTCTTGTAGTGTGTTAAAAAGAAAAAGCTAAACAAACAAGATTTAAAAAAGTAAAATAATATAAATGAACAAGATTGAAGTAGGATGTGTGAGATAATCTGCATGCCATGTAGATAAATCTGTACCATTACATTTAAAGTTCAAAAAAATAATGCTAGATGTGGAGCATTGGATTACTTGATTGAAGTGCAAAATAATAATTTTCTTTAAAACATAAGACGTCTTTTGGGTATTTTCTGTAAAAAAACATAGTTAAGCTATTTTTTTATTTTTTTGACATGTAACAACTGTGTTAGTATTTGCATTCCGGAAGCTTATAGTTAATTATAACTCATAGAGAGGTTTTATTTGCACTTCTCTTATAACTTTTCACACTCCCTTTCTAAATACACCTTCTCCTATAATCTTAAAATAACCAAATTTACTTATTGCGCTCCCTATACTTCCAAAACTACCTTTATGATAATTACTTCCTTTTTCTTTTACAACCATCATTTTTTATTATTTTAATATTCATATCTCTCTAACTCTTTCTATTTTTTTCTTTTTTTTATTGAAGCTTTTTTCATACGTAAAGAAAAATTTTAAATTAAAAATTATATATATTTACTACAACGAAATAAAGAACAACTTTATGAGTTATACAACAAAAATAGAACAAGAAGCAAAAAAGGAAAAAAAAAAGAACTATCTAACAAAAATCGACAAGAAATGAGCAATGAAAACATCAAAATCATTTGTCGAAAACAATTTAATTATCATTTTTTAACAAAAGCAATTAAATCATTTTGCTTATAATTGAACAATATTGATGTTATTACTTTGAGTGTTTACGGGTGATACAATTGACGATACCTCCAATAAAATCGTTTAGTCTCATATTGAGTTGAAATCGTTTAACCATAACAAATCATCAATTTGTCAATATTACTACTCCAATTGATGATATCTAAAGCAAATAATTCACTGAAGTTGTCAAATATTAACCCAAAAAAAAGGAACAAATTAATTAACAATTGACCAATACCTCCATATAATTTTTGGAATAGTCATTGAATGGTGAATATTAAGGTTTTGTCCTTACATATAGGTGTGTATAGAAAGAAAAATGTGTCATTATTTTCTATTTATTAAAAAATGATTTAATTACCTAATTAGGTCAATTATAATTTTTTGGGGTCATTGAAGGGTTTAGTAATACACAAATTTATTTTTTTAAAAAATACAAAACTAAATAGGGGTGTGAATAAAACCACCCTAACTGATTGCAGCTTATAACCTTTAATAAGACATAGCGTCACGTGCACTGGCAAGGGTAGGTTTATTTTTCTAAATTACAACACGCTCCGTGAGGTTTCTGTTTTAAAATCCAATATGCTGAAAGTTTTTGTACTCATCCTTTTCATGATAAGCGTGAATAGGGAGTTTGGGAATCGCACTTTTTTGTTCTGCCGTTGTGTCATCTTGCTTGTGTATGGCTCTCATTTTGTCTTGTTTCCAGGTTTTTTTTCCTCGACTTCTTATTTCTAAATTTACGAGGGTGCTTGAAAACACCATTTCAACCGACTTTTTTACATTATTTTTCTATAATTTTGATTGTAAATTACAGTTTCAACTATTTTTTTAAACATTTTATACGTCTTCAGCCAACTTTTAACTTGCTTTTTGTGTGGTGTTGGTTATATTTCCAACAAATTTTTCTCGTCATTATTGTTTTGTTGTTTTCTTTTTTTTTTCTCTTTTTTTTTTCTGCAGTTTTAATAAGTCAATTTTCTATCTCTCTCTTTTTTAAAACTTAATTTTTGTTACCTTGGGTTAAACTGAAAGTTCAAATCAATCTGAAAATTTTTAAAATTTTACGAAAGAAAACTCCGAAGCAAAAGACATTTGAATTAAAATTATTTACTTCAAACCAGTGAAATAATAGCATTATTTGTCCCTTTTTTTAAACAATTTTATCGATTACTTTGGATCAAGTGAACCAAACATACTATAAAAGGTCTACTATTATTTAGAGATTTTAATAAAATACGAAGAAATATCTTATTGGTATTCCTCAATTTTATTTCAAATTATGTTAATTTACGTGTCATCTATTATGATATATGTTTGTATAGAAGTTTTCGTATTCTTTTGCATAAAAGAAGTTTTTTTAAAAAAAAAAATTGGTCAGCTCTTTCAACGACACCTGATAGATATATATGTTTTTTTTTTTTTTGGATGATGTGACCTAAATTTACCAAATGAAAAATATGCGTTTGTGAGACAAAACTTCATGGTTAATTTTAGCCAAAAAAAAAAAAAAACCAGGAGGTACTTGGAAAGCACTTTGTTTAAAAAATAGTACCTATATGATATGGTCTAAAGAATATGTTAGGCAGCAGTTCTAATCTCAATATTTTATAATAAATTTACGTTATAGTTAGCATTGTTTTATTGTTCGGTGTTTAAAACACTGTCATATAAATGAAGATTTCTTTTATCAATGACATATGATAATTCAAAGTTGATCTAAAAGTTGAGAATATAATTGATGCATCTACCGCTACTCTTATATGAATACTAATATCTTTTAATTCAACTTTACATAAAATATTGATATATAATTTTTCTAATGAGGTAAATTACACTGACACCCTTTGTGTTTTACTTAAATTACAGAGACATCTTATGTACCAAAACTAATCACACTGACACCCTTGGGCTTAACCCTGCTAAGTTTGATATGGCATGACAAAAACACCCTTTTAATCTCAGCCATTAATTTTAAAATACTAAATCTCAAACACTCATTTAATTTTTACCCAAAAAAAATCTAAATGAAAGTTAAAAAAATGAGCAGCCATGGAGCTGCCCTGTGACCACCACCCAACAACCGTGTCACCCACCCCTTCCCCTGCCACCCCTGCCACCCTCTGCCACACCATCGTCCACCCTCCATGTTGTGGCGTCCGACGTGGGCCCCACCTCAAGCCTCTATAGGACCCACCTTACGGGGCCCTCGGACTTATAACACCTACTAAATTTTTATGTTACGGAATATGTCATATTAGTAATGACGTTAAGTGTTATATTTATGTTGTGTTATGATATACGATATAATAGTGCTAACCATTTTATTTTAAGTGTTATGATAGGTGACAGTCACGTAGAATTAATGTCCTCAAGTGTTCATGTTATTTACGATGTATATATTTAATTATGATTTTTGACTGATTAGCATATTTTTGGAGAAATTTTCCTCATTTTAGGAAATTAAACATTTGACTTTTGAATGATTGAAATTAATTGATAAGGTTTCCCATTTAAAAAAAAAAAAGGTAAGATATGGTAAAAAGGAGCTAATTCTTGACTTTCCCTAACTTCCTCTAATTTCATGTGAAATTTGCCCCCAATTAGTCAGAATTTCTGATTAAAAAAAAGAGAGGATAGCCTCCACTTGCACGTCATTCACATTTTTCACGTTAACGCTCTCTCTCTCTCTCTCTCGTTTTTTTTTCTCACGCTCTCTTTTCTTCATGTTCTTCTCCTTCATTCCCTCTCAATTTTCTCTGTTACTATTTGAAAACTATACTGAAATTTCTTTGGGCTAATTCGAAGGAGTTTGAAGAGGAATCGTTTTAAGGTAAAAACTCACTTTTCGGTATTTCTGATATTTTGAGCACCCTTTAATCCGACTGCCATATCTTTCTCTACAAATTTTATTTTGCTCTGAATTTTTAATATGTTATTCATGTATGTGTTATGTGTTAATCCTCAAAATTTCACCTCAATTGGATTTTTCTACACTGAGATATGAATTTTCTTCGCTCTATCACTCACTGCTGATTTATGCTAGACAGTAACGTTGTATTGTCTCTATGTTCCAACCCTTTTATCTTTGCCTACAAATTTTGTTTGCTCTGAAATTTTAATATGATTTTCATGAATATGCTATGTGATGTTGCTCCAAATTTCGTGTCATTTGGTGTTGTGTAGGCGGAGATATTAAATGTTAAAGCTCTGCACCTCTTAATGAATTGATGTTGTTCGGTTATTTGTATAAAAAACATGGTTTTTGTTCAAGGGGCAAATGTGCTTTGATTTTTACGAAATTTGGCAAATATGTTCATTTATATGTTAAATTATGGACTGGAAAGTTTGGTGAAGGTTTGATTAATATTTTATGTGTTATTAAATTTTTATATATGCTAGGTATTTAGACTATTTTAACGGTAAATTTTTGAACTTTTATAGTGTAATGTTTTTGTATGACTATATAGTTTTATTTGGTGATGGGAATTTTTGTGCTACTGTAATTATATGTTAATATGTTGTCTTAAGAATTTTAGGGTCATAATAATTTTATTTTAATTATTGGAAAATGATAAATGCATGAAACTCACTACTTGCACATAGGGTGTATTTTTGGCCTCTGCATTCTAAAGCATGATTTGAGCTGTGTTGAATTTATTTGAAGCTAATCTTTGCATATGTTGTAATTTATGTGTGTCTATTTTATGTGTTAATTTTTGTAGATTTTTTTATGGCATGAAAATGTGATATATGGACCTAAGTTAAAAATTGTTCACTGCCTAACTGTCGCTGGTAGATTTTATGTTGAATGTTACATGACTTGTTTTAGATGACAAATGAAATTTTTGAGACTAAAGAAAAATCATGGTAATGTGTGTATATGTTAACTTTGTTCTTGCAAAACTTGGTGCTCTAATTATGTGTGTATGTTAAGTTATTAAATTTTGAATTCTTGTAAGTCAGAAATGTAATTGTGTTGATAGTTTTATTTAAATGTTTTAAAGTTAATGAAATATGTTGTAAATGTATGTTTTAAGAAATAAATGTGTATGTGATATTATATGAAATGGATGTTAAGTTATGGTGATTAATTCATTGAAAATAAATGTTAATTGCCATTTTATGAATGTATGACATGAACATAATGAGAAGTAAGCACATCGAGACCGTGACGTCGTCACCTACAAGTTAAGGTTAAGTAAGCTTATTGAGGTAAGGACATTCTCACCTGCAACATGATGAGTTTATGAAAAGTTGAAATATATGTTCATGATGTTTTTATGATGATTTCTTATGATGGTTTTACATGAAGTAATATTATGGAAATTTTTAAGGTATGAAAGTTTATGCATGTTTTGATGATAATGTTTTTCAAAGCATGAAAGTATAAATATGTATATATGTATCACCTAAAAAGTGTTACACGCCCAATGATATGTTAAGTTATGATGTGAAATGTTATGATGTCATGTTTGGTTTAGGATTAGCTACCCCTCTCCTTTCATGACGGCGTGCTTATAATGATGATGTTATGATGCAACACTTGGGCCCTTAAGATAAAATGAATAAAGTTTTAATATGGACATTGTAATGAAAGATATGTTCATATGAAAATGTAGCCAGTGCACTATTATGATGATGATGATGATCATGTTCATAAAATGTTTTAAGTTGTGAGATTTACAAATGTACTTACTAAGCATTAGCTTAATCAAATTTTACATCGTGTTGCAGATAAGGGTAAGAGACTTATGGAATAGGTGGAGGACACTAACGGGCGTGTGAGCTAAAGAAGATGACTTGCAAACAGATGAATGCCAAAGAAAGAGATTTTAATAAAATAAACCATGATTTATGATTTTGAGTATGTTTATTAATTTTGAATTTTAAGGATTTGAATTATGTTTTATAATTTTGAGTATGTTTATTTGATGGACTTTTAAGATTTGAACCATGACATGTTAACTTTATTATTTTATAAATTTTCTTCCGCATTAAAACTGTATTTAAATAAATTTTCTTTTAACTGTTTGGCCTGCCGACTGTTATTGGTCGGACTGCCAAAGAACATTAATCGGCCTGTCGATTGCCAAGTATCGGCCTGCCGATCCTGTTGATTTTAAAACCTCATTTTGCAGAGCCTCGGGTGGCTGCTGACATCTAAAGTTTGGCCTGCCAAACTGTGTATGTAGAATTTTAATAAAATTCTCTATGGTACTAACAAACTATTTACAAGATATTTATGGAAAAGCATATTGTTATAATTAAGTAAATTATAATTTCTCATAATAATAAAAAAAATGTGTTTGTATAGATCTTGGGTATGCTTTTCCAAACTATGATTTCAAATACATGATTTTATTTATAATAGTTTTACTTCAATTTATGGTTAAAAGAATGAATGTAACGACATCTATAACATCCGTAAAGGGGGGCGTTACAGGCTTTAGTGTAATGCCCTCTTAATTTCATGTAACGGATTATGTTATGATAAATGACGACGTTAAATGTTATATTTATGATAAGTGTTATGATATATGATAGATGGTGCTAACCATTTTATTCTAAGTGTTATGGCAGGTGATGCACACGTGGAATTGATGTGCTCAAATATTCATGTCATTAATGTTATATGTTTAATCATATTTTATTGATAATTAAATGTTATGAATGATTTTTAAGTGTTAAAGCAGATCAGCAGGACGGACCATTAAGTTCGGCAGGCCGAAATGATTTTCTCAGAACGGCAAGCCGATGGTATATCATCGATAGGCCGGACTTCAGAGATCGGCAGGCCGAAAATAGAGATCGGCAGGCCGACGACAGCTGACAAGCAGTCAGCAGAAATTTCACAAAATTATGATAAGGTTGAATTTGTGATAAGGATAATTTATTCTGGATAATTAACATAATTATGGGATGATTTGTTTAATTTTGGTAATGAAGCAATTGACTTTTGATTTATTTGAATTAATGGATAAAGTTTTCCCGTTTTACAAAGGCGAAATATGGCAACTCGAACCGTTCTTGGAAGTTTTGACTTTTTCTCTTTCAATTCTATCCATTTACACGAATTTTGCTTGGCATTTAATCAGAAAATTTCTGATTTGTATTAAGAGGATGAGTTTTTCCTTATTTTTGAATTTCACTTTTTTTTACCATAACAAAAATTCTCTCTCTTTCTCTCTCTCTCGATTTCTCTCTCTTTCTCTCTCTTCCTATCACATTTCTTTTCTTTTTCTTCCTCTCAAATTTCCCTGCAATCCTTTGTTAAAATATTAAAAATTTCTTTGGATTAATTCGAAGGAGCTTAAGGAAGAATTGGTTTTAAGGTATGAGTTTATTTTT